>CAUYRH010077165.1:0-76998 GCA_963574655.1 Perodicticus potto
ATGTCTTCATATAGTGATTAAAAGGCCATGAAGGCTATGTTAAATAGTTCAATGAAAATATTTCAGACTGTATATGAAGTCAGCACATTGTGCCCCATGATTGCACCAATGTACACAATTATGATTTAATAAAAATTTAAAGAAAAAGAAAAATAAACTTGAATAAATGACTGTGAATGCAGTGCAGAGAAATGGAGAAGCAATAAAATGTCAAATTTGGGAAGATGTGAGATCAAAAACAGTATGAAGACAAGTAACCATATAAGGTCAATGACTCCAAAAAAGAACAATTTAGTTAACCTGTTAATACAAAAGTTGTATTAACAATTGTGTGGGCTGGTCCTGGAGGGCTCCACTTCAAGTGGAACTTGCTGGTCTCTGAAGCTAGTTGCATTATTCATACTCCAGGAGGCTTTCCCACACATAGTTACTTAGCTCTTCTACTGGTGCTATTTCAGTCTCTCTAATTAATATTTTAATTTCAAATCTGTAAGTTTGGTTTAAAAAATGCACAGGCAAAAATTTGCCCTTCTCTTAAATTCCCTTAAGAGAGACTTCCCCTGGCTGTCTTAAACACAGCCTGGAAAGCAAACTTAGGGCTGAATTAAATTGCTTGCCCTACTGTTATGACTCTCAGAATACTATATGATCTGATTCAAAGTTAGCAAACATTTATCTTGCATAAAGAGACTTTTAATGTAAATCAGTTCCCTAATTTCTGACTATTCAATGTAGATAGGCAGTCCCTGGGTTACGAACAAGATAGGTTCTGTAGGTTTGTTCTTAAGTTGAATTTGTATGTAAGTTGGAACAGGTATATTTACCTATTATGTAATTATAGCCCCCATTCGTAAGTAGGAGTTGCATGTCAGCTGGATGTTTGTAACTCAGGGACTTATTGTATGTATTTTTCTCTAGTCAGTAAAAGTCAAAATTTCTACATATGTACTGATTTCTCACTGAAAAATTTCTGTGCTTTAGACTTCTGTCTTTTAAAAACACTCAAAACATGGAATCAGATGGCCACATGAGGAAGGATCTGGGCCAAGTATTTGAAGGGCAAATTGAAAGAAGCCAAGAGTCAGCGTCTGGAATGTGTGAGTCTGCTCTCCAGGAGGAGGCACGATGTCTACCAAGGAGATGTTGATGTGCCAGGAAAATCTACAGTAGAAGCAAGAGGACTGGTTTTGGATGCACTGTAACAACTTTATTTGATAATAAGCTAGTAGAAAAATGACAGAAACAATAATTTTCATCACCTGTGGACTGGTCAATATGATTTAAATAACATTTGGCAAACCTAAACAACTTATACCAAATTCTCTTTCCTTGGCAATAGTAGGCATAACAGACCATTGAAGCATTACTTCCCTATTTCCAATATCCAATATCCAATTCCATCTGTGGAGGATGACAAGTGGCAGACCAGTTAAATCTATTTAAGGTTATTTATAACAGGCTATATAGTGGGAGAAAGCCAGTTTTTTTTGTTTGTTTGTTTTTGTTTTTGTTTTGTTTCGAGACAGAGTCCCACTTTATTACCCCCAGTAGAGTGACGTGTCATAGCTCACAGCAACCTCAAACTCTTGGGCTCAAGTGATCCTCTTGCCTCAGCCTTCCCTGTAGCTGGAACTACAGGCACCCACCACAACTCTGGGCTAATTTAGAGATGGGAGTCTCAGTCTTGCTCAAACTCATGAACTCAAGTTATCAGTCCTCCTCGACCTCCCAAAATGCTAGGATTACAGGCATGAGCCACCACACCTGGACCAGGGAACATTAGTTTACAACAGGACTCTAGGAAATCATTACCAATGAGCAAAACAAGCATGTGAGATGAAACTTATTAACCAGAATCTAGACTCTAAACTGATAAAGTAGAAACATAGTAAGTATCCTCAGCTACGGATGGGATACCACTATAAAAATCAAATAAAATATAACCTGAGGTCAATTGGAAGGGTGAATTTATGGAAGATAGTTATTGTTTACAAGTCTACTTTACTTTCAAGATTTCAAAACTATCTCTCATATGTTTTCTCATTTGATGTTCTCAACTATTCTAAAAGGAAGTCTCGGCAGGTATTATTTTCCCATTTGCAAATGGATAAACCAAAGATTAGAGAGATTTAATTACAGAACAAACATTGTATTGAACTTAATAAATGTCTGGGAAGAAAGGTCACCATCAGAAGTGATAAGGTTTTGTGCTTCTGAAAGGAAGCAGTTGTAACTAACATTTACTTACTATTCTCCAAATTTATTGAGGTCTTGCCCAAATGTTATTCAGTAGAAATAATCCAGCTGAAGTGGGACCCAACTGTCATCCCTCTCTATGTTCTTACTATCTCTTCTTTTTCTTTATTGCCCTCATTATAACTAAAATGGAAACTGCATGAAAGCAGTGATGTCTGTATTATTTACTGCTGTGTTCCTCGTATTTGGAACACATAGTACAAAGTGAATAAATATCCATGAAAACTGAAACGATTAATGGAAATAGGACTTTAAGATTTCCTACATGTTGAAATAAGACCTTTGAAATATGAAGTGATGCTATAGAGAACTCAAATTAATCAACAAAAAAAGAGCAACGATCCTATCTATTAGTAGGCAAAGACATGAACAGAATCTTCTCTGAAGAAGACAAACGACCAACAAACGTATGACTAAATATTCATCATCCCTAATCATCAGAGAAATATAACCAAAACCACCCAGAAATACCACCTAACACCAGTGAGAATAGCCCACATCAGAAAGTCCTAATACTGCAGATGCTGATGTGAATGTAGAGAGAAGGGAACACTTTTACTCTCTTGGTGAGATGCGAACTAATACAGCCTCTTTAGAAAGAAGTATAGAGAATCCTCAAAGCACTCAAAGTAGACCTCCCATTTGATCCTGCAATCCCTTAGTAGGCAACTACCCAGAAGAAACAAAATCATTTTGTCATAAGGAGCTTTGCACTAGACTGTTATCACAGCTCAATGTACAAGATGTGGAAATAACCCTAGTGCCATCAACCCATAAAGGGATCAATAAATTGTGGTTTATGTATATCATGGAATAGTACTCATCCATTTTCCTTATTCACCTGGTTGGAGTTGGAGAACGTGCTCTTTAGTAAAGCATGGCAAGAATGGAAAAGCAAGTATCCAATGTACTCAGTACTAACATGAAGCCAGCAGATGAACTAATACACATCCATATAAGAGAAAAACTCAATTTAATTCAAGTTGGCGGGAGGGGAGCGGAGGAGGAAGGGAGTAGAGGGGAGTAGGAGAGGTGGGGAGAGGAGGGAGGGAGATTGGTGTGTTCCCACCTCACAGGTGCAATGGAAGGGTGTATGCCACACCTCCCTGGTGCCTCTTGGGTGCAGGACACAAGTACAACAGGGACTTTGCCTAACAAATGCAAACGTTGTAACCTGACCATTTATGCCCTCATAGTAATCTGAAAATAAATTTTAAAAAATCAATAAATAAGTACATCTTAGTCAACAGCAGAAATCCTAATCTCATTTTATTATTCAGATAAAATATCTGATTATAAAAAATATGAAGTGGTGATGCTGACATAAGAGATCTGTATATATTTAACGAATGTTGGCTGATATGGGAAGGTGCAGTTGAGTATATTTTTGAATTATTCATGGTGGGCTCCTTTGTGGGAAATTGTTCTAGAAATGATGCCAAAACTATCCCATTCTTTTGAGAACTAACTGAATGTTCTCAAGAGGAAAGTAATGACTGAATGTTATTTTGATCTACCTCAAGACTATCTTTGGCTAAGAAACTACAGACTCTAATTTACGGGAACTCACAACTGAACTTTTATACCCCTATGCCAATAAACTATCTGTTGAAAAGGCACCAGGGTACAATGGAGCAGGCATGAAAGTGGAAACAGGGTCTGCATGGACATCGGAGTCCAACCTCATGTCCTCCACTTACTGCGAGCTGTGTGACCTTGGCTCAATCACTTTCTGTTTCTAAACCACCATTTTTTCCTGTGGAAAATGGCGATGTGGAGGAAGGTCCACTCACACGGGTGCTGTAAGGGCTAATGAATCTCACGTGAGCAAGTCATACGATTACTAGTAATTGATTATACCAGTGTACCACTGACACGTGTGCTTCTTCATTTGGAATCAAAGAAAAGTAAGGCAAACTGATTTGATTCATGGTAGACAGATAATGGAATTTTATCCAAAGAAAGAAGAAAAATAATTTGAAAGATTTTAAACCAAAAACACCCCCTCATTTTTGAAACTTAACATTATTTCCTTGTATTAAAAAGAGCCAAACACCCACTCAAAACAAGACCATTTTCAGGCAGATATAAAGCCTCTCTTGGTGAGTCTTTTTTTTTAAGTCAAATATACATAGATCATGAGTACATATATGCCTTTGTGGGATTCGATGTGTTGATTATTTGTACAAATTGGAGTGCTTACATCCTACTAATTAACACAGCTTTCACCTCATTTCCTTAATCACAGTGTTAAGACATTTATGTTCAATACTTGAGAGATTTGACTTGTACCCTTGCGATATGCTCCACAGGTGTGGTCCCAACATTAACCCTCCCTCGAAATCTTAATTCAACCGTCCCTGCCCTTGAGCCCTCAGAATCCAGGATTCTCCTTACAAGCCCGTTTCAAAACAACGCAGGAAGTGTCTGTTCCTGGGCTTCAAAAATGCCAGATTTTAAGGAATTTTCTTTGAAAGCTATCAAGGAAGACATCAAATTAACAAGGAAAAAAGGAGGGATTAAGGGCGTTTTCTACAAAAGTTAACAGCTCTTTCACACGTTGCAGAGAAAGTGCCCTGTCCCCTTCCCCCTGTGCCGGCTACAGCAGCAACCAAGGCCCCCTGAGCCGTCAGGAAGGGCCGAGGAACGAACAGAAGCACCTGCCCTTGGAGGTGGGAACCGACTGGAAGCTCAGAGGCAGGGCTCGAGGGACTTCACGGGGAGGGGCGGGGGGGACCCGAGCAGTCACACGGCGTCCTGCACTTGGGAAAATAGACCTGGTTTAATGTTCTGCTGGAACAGTACTAAAATTCTTAATTTTCTTTTAGTGCGGGGCTTCACATTTTCTCCTAGGAAAATTGTGCAGCCGGAATGCCCAGTGGAAACTCCGTGAACCCTCTAACCTCCACCGCCGCTGACGGAAAGGGACGGCAACTCCGGGCTCCTGCTGCGTTTCCACACCCCCCCACCCCACCCCCCATTCCCTAGGGTACCACCAGCATCTCTGCAGGGCTTATTTTCCCCAAAACAGCCACTGTCACGTCACTACCAGCCCACACCTGCTCTCCTGGATCACCTTTCCACACCCCGAGTATCTGCAGTTGCCGAAGCTCAGCCTCGGAGGAAAGAAGGCATTTTGTCAAAGGGATGAATCTGGATGAAGCTTTCAGGACCTTGGTTGGATTCTTTCCCCAAACGCCAAGGCCTTCAGCCTGGCAGTCCTTAGCTGTGCCCGCAGGTCTCTAAAGGCCCCTCCGGTCTGCTCCCCCAGCTCGGCCCCAAAAGCTCCGGGCCCAGAAAGCTACTTAGTCCACAGCCTAGAATAGCAGATGTGGTTCTCCCAGACAATCTAGGGCTTTGGGAATCTTTCAACATTATGTTTTTTTTTTTTTTTTTTTTTTTCTTTAAGCCACAATTAGTCCTCTTGAAGGGAATAAAGGGAACAAGAAGAAGAAACAAAGCAACAGAGCAGGAACTTGTGTCGATTTTGGTGTAAGATGCCGAAAGAAAAACTTCAGCTTAAAATAACTGTTGAGGACCCCACAGAAAGCCCCACCAAGGTAGAAATTTGTGCGGTCCCACATTGCCATCTAGCGACATGCACGTGCAACGACACCCTCCTACTCATTTCTACTGACCTGTTACCTGCAGGTAAGCGTGCAGGGTCATGAGACACGTTGCACACTCTTTTCAAACCAGCTAGTCTCAGTATCTACGTTCACGGGAAACATAGAGCGATGAGAAGACTTCAGGGGCTTTAGGATAGAAGAATGGTCTAGTTGGACATGCTAAAACGATCCCTCTGTGTACTACGTGGAAAGTAGCCTTAGCGGTGGAAGGTGGAAGGCGCGGCAGGCGGGAAACTGCAGTCTTGCATCTCTTAACTGCAGCGATAGATGTTTAAGAAATGTGTCCTTTGGCGTTTTCATCCTGTGCTTACACTTACCTAGATGGTACAGCTAGGCACAGCCTAGCCTCCCAGGCTACAAACCTGTAGGGCATGTTCCCATAATGAAAACCATTGGCAGCTGTAACACAATGCTATTTGTGCATTTCAATCTAGAAAGGGAACAGTGGTATAAACTTATAGGACCATTATCTTTTATCTTTATAAAGTCCACTGTTGAATGAAACATCTTTATGCAGCGCTTGATTGTACTGAAACAATTTAGACAGAAGATAACTTGGACTTAGAGAGGAGTTGGAAAAAATGGCCAGATGTGGAATTATTTTGGAGGATTTACTAGATAATTGGATGTAGGATGTGGAATAAAGATGTCCAGGGTGACTCCAAAGTATTTTTCCTATACAACTAAAGCAACTGGGTTGCTGTTAACAACGCAGACAAGATCGAAGGAAACTGTTTCAAGGGATTCTATAGCTCCAAACAAATAAAACTCCATGAGAATAACATTAGGAAAGGGAAAAGAAGCTGACCACTCCTGAGTCCCTGGATAAAGATGCCCCCTCTCTGTCCAGGAGAAGGAGAAACCTCAATGTTAAAACAAGCTCAAAGTTTATGTGGGGATGGTGGTGTCAATTACAAGTCAGCATTTTATCTTCCCAAACATCCAGGAAAAACATGGGGCAGGTAAAGAAGTATCCCAACTGACTGGATTTTAAAGAAATAAGGAGAAATAGTAAAGTCGTTTGAAAATTGCCTCCCATGAGTCAGGATTTTCAAGCTTAGTTACATAAAAACTCAAGGATTATTAACTAATTTTTGTCAACTATGAATTCTTTGTGTTTTATATTATTTTAGCATATTGAAAGTCCTCATGCATTTATTGGCTGATTCAAATATTTGATGAGCAATTGCTATGAGGCACTTGATGTGCCCAGAATTTTAAGGAGATGCAAATGAATAAGACCCAACTTCTGTTCTCAAGGACATAGAAACACAAAGCATGATACGACCGGCTGCTAAAAAACTGTATCATACGTTTTGAGTGCCATCAAAACTAAGGAAGGAATGACTATCTGGGAAAGCTGGGAAGAACCACAGTAAAAGAGGTATTTATTATGTGTTATCTTAAAAAGAGTGTGCGTTAAAGTACTTAAATTTAGAAGGAGTAGCAATTTCAGTTTCTGCTGGCCAGAGAATTTCTCACAGACAAAAAAGAGTCACTCTCTTCTAATGTTTAGAGAGTATGGATGTCTTCCAGACATAAGTCAAATGCTGAATAACTTTGGTTCTTCCTGTGTCTTGTGTAAAATCAACTTAAGTTTTGCTCAAAGTGGCCTCAACACCTGGGTGACAAAATTTGGTCCAGAGTGACCTCCGTATGTAGTGAACTACAAGACAGCTTGATACGCAAACAAGTTGTAACCTAGCCTTAGGGTATGCCCTCACACCCAACCAGTGAGTCTCAGCTAATCATATTATATAGCAGGAGAACTCTCAGACAATCCCTGCCTGAAGCTGCCAAATTATGCCCAAATAAGACAGACGGAACTGCACTAATCACATATTGTCTATAAATCATTTCCTGATTTTCTTTCTATAAATACAGTTCACAATGCTGAACTAGCTTCAGTAGTTAGCTTCCTAGTTCTAGAGACTTTTTTTGTTCAAATAAACTTGAGGCAAAATCTAGTTAAAATTTACTTAAATCTAAATTTACCTTAGATTTTTCTTTCACATGTGACTTCCTAAGCTTTTATATAAACTCCAATCTTATTTCACTGGTGCTTGTAAGTTTATAACAATTCAGTGTTTTAATCTTAAAGGGTTAGCCTCAGTTAAAATACAAATACCTCTGGAAAAAAACAGTGCATTATGTTGGGAAATATAATTAAAAACCAAATTCCTGCCCAACCCAGAGAACCTCTTCACAAAGGTAGAGGAGAAGGGAAACAATTTTGTTAGAGGGCATTAAACCAGAACTGATGTGTATCACGGGCAGTCTGCTAAGACATTGAGAAGACAGAAAGAAATCTCACCCTTTTATATAGACAAGCTGATACAACCCCTTATGCACATACTCTCAAGATAAAAAATAGCAAATCCTCAAGTAAGAGGACTTGATGACATCATTTGTCATGCATAATTTATCCTAAAAAATTGTGGAAACCACTGGAGATTTGTGCAAAGGGAAAATAAACTTCTCATGTATTTATGAGAGGAAGTAGTTCCATAACTTGGACCAAGGCTCCTACTGAAGTTAGGCTCCCACTCTCCCACAGGAACTAAGTGATGGGGTGCTTAATTTGTCACATGTGAAAGACATGGTTCCCAGGTCCTTAAAAAAGGCATTCCTGCCAAGAAGCTTATGTGGCTTCTTAAAGATTTATATACATTTCATAAAGACAGAGAAAGAATTTAGAGATACAGTACAAGTTTTCTAAAGTAAGTGCTCTCAGAAAAGGAAGGGGAGAGAAGTCTCTTATTTTCAGCAGAGAGAATTAAGCCTTTTATTTATAACTCATATTTGCCTTTACGATTACTACTCAGTTATACTTTAACATGACAGAAATTTGTAGGCAGATGTTTAAGGGCGAGTTCTCACAGAAGGGACTGCGTGAGGATCCAGGGGCCTCCCTCAGTACAAAGGGGCTTCAATAAAGCTGAATAGGAGTTAGAAGAAACTGGCGCCAACACTGAACACAACTCCTTTATTTCACCCTTCCCCCTTGTTTTGTTCATTTATTCCTGAACTCATTTAAACTCCTTCCAACTCCAACCCCCTGTATTTTTCTTCTAGTTTTGAAGACCCAAGTCTTCTCCTCAAAAACAAGCAAATTGTATTAACAGATCTAAGAAGCTGTTCTGACTCAGTTTTCCTAATGAGTTCAGTTTTTAAATGGCCAGTGACAAAAAGACTCGGAGACAGTACAAATCAAAGTAAGCATAACCACCTTTAGCACCTTCCACTCAGAAGTGTACTTCTGAGGACTGCCCAGTGGCATTCGAGAAGAGGATTCTGGCTCAAAGAAAATGACGTCTTAAGTATGTGCATTACATCACTGGTATGCCTTGGAAGCATTCAGACCTTCAGGTCCCTGAAATTTGCTAAAAGGTTTCATGGGCCAGCATTGTTCCTTTTATATTTTAAGATTCTCTAGCAGCAGGGAATTTGCAGTTGCCTTGCTGGACCTGTATCAGATAAATTGATAACCAAAGTCCCCTTCATGGGCAAATATCCACTTGTGTCCATTTGTTCATTCAGCCAACACTTCCTCAGCTCCAAATGTGTGTGAACACACGTGCCAGGAAATGTCCTCAACTCTCATGATAATAAAATGAAGCCATAACCCCTAACTTCCAAGAACTCAAAATATAATAGAACCACTATAGTTGATCCCCTTCCTACATTGATTACCTCCTTACTTTGACCTAATTTTCAGAGACCAGACATGTACCACGTATATTCAAAGGAAGTTCCTTATGTTGACCACCTCTGTACATTGATTTGTTTGTTATAGTTCCTTGGGTGGTTGATTTATAGAGTTATACTATATTCACATACCACAGCCCCAAGGATACATCGACAAGACTAAATGTTGTCAGTCAGGGAAAGCAGTATGTGCTTGGTAAAAGTGGAATGTTAGATTTCAGCAAGGCAGGATGAACTGGAGTAGAAGACATTTAAGTCAAGATTGCCCAAGTCAAGCCATTGAAAAGGGAATAGAAATCAAATGAGGAACCACAAATCACTAAAACATAAAAATCCAAGATAGGTAGATTTCTACCTTCTACCAAAAACTTTCTTGAGTCTTAACAGCTCAGGGTTCAAAGTCCAGCTCTGCCACCTGTTAGATCAGTGACTGTCAGAGAGTGACTTAGCTTCTCTTGGCTACAGCTTTTCCATGTGTCTATGATATAATATCTGACTTGGAGGGTTGTAACAGATACTAAATCAGTTAGTCAGTTTGTAATTTAGCAGAGTCCCTGCTACATAGAAAAGGCAGCTATTACATTATGATTACTATAATTTTCACTCAATCATCAATATAGTAATGTAATTTAATTTTCCCTCGTGGGTTATTATCTTCAACTTGTGTTCAAAATATATTTTAAAATTCTAATTTGGGGATTTAAGCCATTATATTTTATATACAGAACATTTCTGGAAGACACCTAAGAAGTAGAATAACTAGTTACTTCTGGGCCATATATTTATATATTATATATTTATATATTTAATATATTATATATTTTTATATATTTAATATATTAGTTAATATATTAGTTAATATATTAAATATATAATATATATTTTTATATAAATACAGAGAGAGAGAGAATGTGTTTCACCTATTCATAGTGGGGGGGCAGATTTTAAAATAGAAAGATCAACTGGTTGGCAATATAGAGAAAAACATAGTGGACATCTAGATCTTTACATGAGAATAACAATTATAATGATTAGAGTTTACATTTATTGACAGCTTCCTGTATGCCCAGCACTTTTTCATACTATTTACATGTATTAACTTATTGAGCCCTCACAATGAGTAATTATCAGTTTCTACAAATTAAAAGTGAAATATAAGGAAGCTTAATAACATGACAAAGACTACTGAGCCCCCTCTCCACTCTCTCACAAACACACACAAACTCATAAAATAAACTGAGTCTCTGCATGATAATAGTTGGATGTGCCCACAGCAGTGTCCAGGGCAGACACAAAGTTAGTGCTCTGTTCCTGTGTTTCCCTGGCCCAACTCTAAGGTTCAGTGACTGGCCACATTTAGCAACATATTGATATCCAGGACTTTTAAATGGATTTCACAGAGTAAAGTCACTTTATAGTAGACAGTAGAATAAAAATTAAAGAATAAGAAAAAAGATCTCTGGTCCTTGAATATACTGGAACTAGTGAGTTATCTTCATTTTGAAATTAAATGTTGGAATCCAAAAGCAACTGAAAAATCTGTGAGTCTTTTTCCTGGCTCTTCCAGGAATCTGCACATTTTTTTGAGATCTGTTTGCTTTGCACCTGCCAAGTGAATTATTAAATTTATGAAGATGAAGCTAAGCCAGAGCTACTGATCAGAGAAATTGGTTGCTACTGGGTAGAAGAGCTGCACTGCTGAGAACCCCAGCAAATGGCAACATCATTCAAAGTCTGCAGGATTCTGCTGTGAAAATATTACTAAATTGCATGCACTTGAATGCCTGGATGCCAGAGGCTCAGGAAAGAAGTTATTTTACCAGCACTGTGAAACTTCTACATGATGCTGGGCCAATTGCTCCCCTAACTAATAAGATGAGAGTTTAGAAGAAGTACAGCTCAATTCTGTAACTGGACTATGTTTATCAAAAAGTCGTTAAATCAAAACCTACTCCCTAGAAAACACCTCATTAGAATAGCTTTAATTTGCCATTTGAGAACTAATCTCCCAAATTTAACTTATATTTCAATTTGTTACTGTTTAGTTGTTCCCAGTTTGTATGAATAAATATCATAATTTTCTATTTATTGTCAATGAGTTCCAAGTCCAATGAGACAGTGGAACCAAAATGTAATGGTAATGGATATGGCAAGTGCTTACTGAGAAATGGGCTAACCAGAAGTCTGCAGAGCCAGAGGCAAGCATGTTACTCACAGACACCTAGGCATTGACTCCTTTTTCTCTCCCTGAGGAATAAAAATGTGACCATATTGATGTCCTGTTCAAACACAACAAATGTATAAATAGTTCTCTAAGCTGCACCACATAGATTGCCAGAGCAGTTCTTTCAAAATAGAGGTGAAAACTCTAAGAATAAATGAGCAATGATGTGGCTCTAATTGAGTTTGCCAATTTACCCAGGCTCCACCTGCAGGATGTTATCATCAGTGTCAAATGTGCTAGTGGTGTGCCAGTTTATTGGCCTGGTAGAAACATGTACCAAATGAGATTCCATGACAGGTGGGACATCTCCCTCTGCTTCTGCTTCAAGGCCACTCTGGCCTATATGCTCTGCTCTCCCAAATCCACACACTTGCACACACGCACACACACACATACACTCCCCAAAATTTTAAAAACAACAAAAATTGTTTATTAACAAATGAATATGTCTATTGGGTCAATTTGCTACTACAATATTACACGTGTAATTCCTAAATTTACAGGGGAGAGAAACTTTTTTTAACTCTCAGTTAAGCTCATACCATTCCATCTCCACTATGAATTTGTTTTCAAGCTTTCTTAAAAAGGAAAGGTGGGGGTGACGTCTGTGGCTCAAAGGAGTAGGGCACTGGCCCCATATACCGGAGGTGGCAGGTGTGAACTCGGCCCCAGCCAAAAACTGCAAAAATAAATAAGTAATAAATAAATAACAAAAACAAGGAAAGATGGCCTACAAGTGATCATTTTCACTTTCAGGAATTTCAGTGAGGACTTTGTTCAATAACATTTTTCTGTTATGACTGGGAATTTGCAAGTTATTCTTTCCTATATTCAGCTGTTTGATGTGAAACCTCCATACTGCATAAGGAGAGAACAAGAGACATGTTTACAAATGGAATATTCCTGTTGCTGATATAACTGTTAAGATTAGAAGGCCTACAGTCATCAGTACATGGACGTGGATGGAATCTTGCAAAACAACAGTAGCAGCTGATATAAGTCATGCAATCCTACCAGACCAGTGTGAGTCTGCTTTTCAGATCATAATAGTTGGAAAATGTAGGTAAGTCTTTAGAGCCCTACTTTCTCTGTTTCAGGGTTTGGTTTGTTTTGCTTTGCTTGAGATAGTTGCACTCTGTCACCCTTGGTAGACTGCCAGGACTAGCCTCTTGCCTCAGCCTCTCCAGTAGCTGGGATGACAGGTGTCTGCCACCACGCCTGCCTAGCTTCTTTCTGTTTTTAATAAAAAGGGTCCCACTCTTGTGTCGGCTGGCCTCAAACTCATTTGAAGCTCTGCAAAAGGATAAAGAGACTTTAAAATAAGTAATTGATAAGTAATAGCTAAGTGGGGAAGTCAGAGAGCTTCCTTGGTAGCATATAGAAAACTTATTTTTTCAGTAGGGAGGCAGAGAAAGTTGAGGATGGGGCTTGGGAATTAGTTTTAAGAATAGCCAGGCTCTAAAAAACTTAACTAAAGTAGGTCTACTGTTCCAAGAATAGAGACCTTGACCAGTCACAATGGCTCACATCTGTAATCCTAGCACTTAGGAGGCCAAGGTGGGTGGATTACCTGAGCTCACAGGTTCAAGACCAGCCAGAGCCAGAGTAGGGGCCCATCTCTAAAAATAGCCAGGTGTTGTGGCAGGTGCCTGTAGCTACTTGGGAGGCTGAGGCAAGAGAATCCCTTGAGCCCAAGAGTTTGAGGTTGCTGTGAGCTGGGACATTACAGCACTCAATCAAGGGTGACCAAGTGAGACTCTGTCTCAAAAAATAGGGACCTAGCTGGGGAGGGAGGTGGTGGTGACAAGGTCAGCCAAAGTATTTGTCAGGACTGCATTGTAAGTCAGCTTCTTTCTGCTCTACATCACCCTTCTTCCCTCAGCCTCCTACAGGCGCCTATCCCAAGAATTTTTCCTAAAAAATTTCCTACACATTCATCTCTATCTCAGAAAAACCCAAGAACAACAGACACCATCTATAAACATTGTGCAAACATACCAAAAAGTGCCATGTGTTATTCTGGAATATGTAGAAAGAAGGATACAAATCAGACATAGGGGCAAGAAAAACCTTGCGATGACTACAAGAAAAATGAGTTGAGGATAGAAGTTACTTCTGGGGAGGGAAAGAGGGGACGGGATAGGAAAGAGGTTCACAGAGGCCTCCATCCATATCTATAATGTGTTAGTTATTTTTAAATGGTAGGAAGGGGAAGGAAAGGAAAGGGAAAGGAGGGAGGGACGGAAAGGAAGAGAATGAGGGAGGGAGGGAGAGAAGTATGAGGGGATGAGAAAAGGAAGCAAGAAAGGAAGAGTAAAAGAGGGAAGGAAGAGCAGAGGACGGAGAGAAGGCAGACAGAGGGAAGAAAGAAAAAAAGGAAAGAAGAGAAGGATAAAGCAGTAAGATGTTAAGATTTGGCCAATTTAACCTAACATGCTATTTTCTTTATATGAATATTGGTGATTATGCTAAAAGGCTTTCATTTTGAAAAATTAAGAGCAGCCCAATATTTGGGATATAGAAAAAGGAACGCAGCTTAGTTGGGAGGGACTCAGGGAGTCCGGAATCCTCCTCAATAACACCGGGGCCCTCCCTGGCCTGTGGTCCTCGGGAGATGCCATACGGAACACTTTACAAGGGGCTCAGATACAGGGAGAGTGGTCCAGGCATCATATTTCCAGGGCAATGCTGTAGAAGTAGCACAGAATGTACATCCAGGGACTGAAGTTTAATTCTGGCTCAGACATAGACTACCTGTGTGACCTAAAGCAATAAGGAAACTTCTTCAGGTGTAAATGTTCTCTAAAGTCCCTCTCACTTCTAATGAAAAGTCCATGAATAGAGCGAGCCTTCTGCCAGGACGCTATCTACTGCTTCTTGCGCTGGATAATAAAATTCTGATCTAGATTCAAGTAATTATTCAATAGCACAAACAATGTCTTTGGGAGCTGTGTACACTCACTTACTTCCCGGGGGCCCTGTGCAGACCCTGAATAGAAAATATGCTAAATGAAGAAGGGGAAAGTGCTTGTGACTACAGAAGCCACTTAAAGAGATGGTCTGTGACCTGGCCAAGCAGTTAATCTCATCCACCTCCTTAGTGCATTGTAGGATGCGGGAGCTCCACGGATAACCCTCTTCCTACTTAATTTAGTCCTTTCTTGTTTCTTTTAGTCTTTGTCCCCTTTAATGAGGTTGTAAGGTCTCTAAGGCAAGAGGGGATAACTGCATCGCACACCCTATTGGTTTGTATACTCTGCTTTCGTAAGCTTGTTACTGTTTAATTAAAAGCTTGAGTTTGAACATCTTTAGGTGGAACCAAACTTTCTGCAATCACATAGTACTGTCCACACTCCCCTCCATTTCCTACTGCTTATACTCATTCTAACAATCTATATTGCTGTTACCCACCTCGCCCTAAAATTTTGTGACTTTTTGTAAATGCAAAGATTATGCCTTCATGCATTTAATACATAATCAATGAAATCACTACCTTCCAGTCGCTGGGCTGTTTCCTGGAGTGAAAAGATTTTTTCACAAATGTCTGTGCCCTCTTTGGTGCTCACAGTCAATTACAAAGACCAAGGCTGTCATTAGAGCTATGCTTATTAGAGTTAGAATTAGAAGTATGTATAAGGTACCTAAGGAAAAGGTAAAGACATCAGAGGGTGAAAAAGAGATGATCAGGGAATGTGTCCAAGAAGATGAACTCCTAAGCTTCACTTAGGAAATGAATGCCCAGCCAATCAATGGAGAAGCAGGTGGTCCTGGGGAAACACCATTTCCCAAACCTTAATGGGACTCACCAAAATGCAAAGTGAGTCAGCATGAGTGAGTAGGTCAAGTGTGAGAAAATGACAGGGGCTAAATCCCACAAGCTCTACCTTGAACTAGAATGTGTAACCTTGGACAATTTGCACAACCTCATCTGTGAATGGCAGATAATACTTTCTTCACAGAATTAGAATCAACACGATCGTGTTTGTTCAAGTTTCCCACACAGTGCCTGACTCATGGGCTGCTTTCCAAAGTTCATTGACCTAATTCACACTGTAGTACCCTGGAAATTCTGGTCGCCTTCAGCGAAGTTTCCATGGATATGCCCTACAGCATTCCTGTGGTGACCAGGAGACCATGCAGCGATTTCAGGGAGGATGTCATGGTTTTTCACTTGGGCAAAGTACTGTCTTCAAGCTGCTTTCTAGACTGTGCAGGCACATCACTTGGTTGATGTTTTTGGTCCTTGGAGCACATAGTAGTTCCAATGAGTTCTGTGTCCTGCTATTCCTGCTTTTATGAAGGCTCCTCTCACAATGAATGGGACCCTGCAACACTTTAACCAATGTTATGCAGCAGACGTGGCACCTGCCAGTTCTGGGACCTATGTCTTACGAAGGCCAGGTCACCTCTGCTTTGGGGAACCTTGAGCTAGCATGTGATAAGCCTGGCTGCCCTGTGGGAGAGACTATATGAAAAAATACACGAAGAAGGGCTACGTGGAGAGGGAGAGACCCTGACATTTCATGGAGAGAGAAAGAAAGAGAGGATCATCCATCCCAACATTCCAGATGAGCCTAGACTTCCAGTCATCCCCACCAAGACACTAGAACTGTAGATGAAGCCATGGTGGACTGTCCAGTCACAGCCCCCTGGAAGAAGGCCACAGTGCCAGCCTAGCTGGTGGTTACGTCAAGGCAGGAGAAAAGAATTTCAAAGGGAAAGATGTTGAGAATAGCAAAAACAAAAACTAGAACCAATTTCACAGGAAACTAAAGCCTAAGAAGCCAAAAGATGGGTTCCCAGTGTTCTTAAACTTAAAAGAATCTATAGGCAACCTACTCCAGGTAACAGCGAGGATGGGGTGTCAGGAGCTCGAATCATGTAATGATATTTGAAGATTGCTTTCAGGTGCTTGAGTATTTAGTACACGGAATAGCCAACCTTACAAATCTAGGAATGGAGTCATTAAGTACATCATGTTTTGTTCAACATGAATGACACGGAACATCGATTGTCAAACACACATGTTAACTCAGGGCTTGAGGCATTAAGAAATAGGAGAAAGTCCAGTCATTGGGGAAATGATCACTATATCCCATTTGTGTACCCCCTTTTATTTTATTTTTTCAACCAAACTTTCCGTTTTATTTAAAAACTGATTTTTCAGTATTGAATCCGATACTTTGCAATGGGGACAGAATTACCATAGAGTTTCTTTACTATGATTTAGGCCGCCGTTTGAAAAATCTGAGGCAGGAGGTCCGAGGCAGAGCTCAGCCATATGCTTCCGTTTATGTACTTATTTTCATGTGTACTTCAGAAATGACAGGTGCTGCATCAAAGCTGAGAAATTTGAAACCTCAAAATATGATGTCTGACGTGCTGCAAGATCTTTCTGACCCTTCCCATCCTCCCAGCTCTCAATTCCCTGTCTCTCCCAAACCCAGGATGAAGTTGTTCTCTGAGGTTCTGTTATCCTCCTGAAGTCTGGACCTGCCAAAGAAGAAAGCAGTTACCTCTGACCCCTTCCCTGAGTTTTCATTACCTGAACTCCTCTGCAGGAAGAAAGACTGAAATCCTGCACGCGTGGACGGATTTTGTCACGAACCACTGTCTATTCTATGCACTCGTCTTTGCAAGTACTAAAAAAAAGTTTGTAATGAAAATTCCTCTTATACTGGTCTGCCCACAATTATTGAGCAACTTTTTAATATAAAAATCAAAGTCCTATGCCCCTCTCCCAACCCACTCCACTCCCACATTCCTGGGCTAAGGAAGCCTCTCACCAAGGTCTGTTTATAATGAAGATTCCCTTTCTTTTTGTCAGGGGAGATGTCCACAGATTGTAGTATTGCCTGGTAACTTCTCTAACCTCAGTTTTCAAGCCCTGAAAGCGAAACTTATTTCAGAGCTAAAACCAGGAAAAGCATTTGCAAGTGACCTTTGCTGCTATAATCCATGGGGCTGCCTTCAGCAAAAGCATAACACGACCATTTGCTGAATCTCGGTTGCTCAGTCAACGCATCGCTCAGCCCTACCGCCTCATGTATACCAGAACACAAATGGAAAACGAGACCTTCCAAGATCAGTGAAGAAGAAGTCCTGGCATTTTTCACGAGAGCACATTAGTACACGTATCTGGAGATCTTGTGTTGTGGGGCTGCAGAAGTTGTTCACTGGCTGCTTGTGTGGACTTGGGGACTTGTCACTTGCAGCTGCTTCCTTTACCTGCTCACAAGCTTTTCCTCCAGCTGGTGCAGGCTTCCCGGGGTGGTTTCCTATACTCTTCCCTTGGAAATCCATTCCATTCATTGTGTCGGTTTATTGGGCTGGCTCGAAGTTTTGGCTCGATTTGAAGGCAGCTGCCCCTGGGTGGAGTTAAGACACAGATTTCTTCCCCAATATATTCACCACATATAGGGCAACCACAGTAACTGCTCCTAATGAGGCCTGAGAATTTTCAGCTCTTACTACATTAAAGCCATGAAGGGAGTGGGCCAAAGACAAAATGAAGACTGTTTGGACAAAAGGAAAAGTTGCAGATCATTTTAATGTGCGCATGTACAACTTGCCTTATTCTAAAAATAATCTTTTGGGAGGTTCAGAGGTATTTACATATCCCTAAGGTTTTCCTTTTCCTTTGAAGGTATGTTGATGAAGTAGGAAGACAATGCCCTTACTTTTGGACTTAAGCCATAAAAATGATGACAAATCACTCCCATGAATAGAAGTGAATACAGGGAGAGACTTGATTGAGCTATATCAACAGGAAACCTAACACTCAGTTATTCCAGCTAACCTGGCAGTCGGGAGCTGTAATCAAATATTTATGAGGGGTGGACTTTGGGACTGTCATGTAGCAGTGGTTGATCATTTTTTACTTTTCATTAATGGTTTTAGTCCTTAGATACATCTTCAATGATCTTCAAACTATCCACTCAGATTTGCTCGCCTCATTTCACTTCCTTGCTTAAAAGCTTTGAATAATAATTATAAAGGCAATCCAGGCTTCCTATATAGACCAAGAGCCATTCTTTTTATGCAATAACTCATTTCCTGCTACAGCTCAGTGAGGCAGAGGACATTGTCAGATTCTTAGTTGCGTGTCAGAGAACCAAGACACAGAAGTGACTCGCTGACAATCACATTGGGATTTGAACCCAAATGACTTTCACCATGTTTTTCCATTATGTTGTTATTGACTACAAGTCTCCATTATACCAGGATAAAAAGGACTTTAGCTTGTACATAGGAAATGTATAAACTGACCTCAATTTCCATGAACCCCTGTTTACTCCAAGGGTCAAATCACCTCTACTTACCTACTTTTTTTTTCTTCCTTTATCATTCTCCCAATTCCTCATCTCTACTGCTGGTTATTCCTATTTGTTGTTTAAGAGTCAACCAGGATTGGCTTGGCGCCTGTGGCTCAATGGGCTAAGGCGCCAGCCACGTACACCTGAGCTGGCGGGTTTGAATCCAGCCCGGGCCCACCAAACAACAATGACGGCTGCAACCAAAAAATGGCCGGGCATTGAGGTGGGCGCCTGTAGTCGCAGCTACTTGGGAGGCAGAGGCAGGAGACTGGCTTGAGTGCAGGAATTGGAGGTTGCTGTGAGCTGGAGCTGTGATGCCACAGCACTCTATCCAGGGTGACAGCTTGAGGCTCTGTCTCAAAAAAAAAAGTCAACCAGGATCATCTCTTATGCAGATTTTTATTACTTGCATAAGCAAAGTTTTCCCCGTGCTAGGATATTCATGTTTTGCATTTTCTGTTAGCACCTATAACATACACTGTAAGTATTCCTGTGCACACCTACCCGCCTTTCTAGAGTGCTATTTTTCCAACTAGGGCTGCTATTCTAGTAGAGGACAGCAAAATCAATTCGGTGAGTCAAAACCAAAATTATGTGTAATAAGAGACAGTAGAAAAATAATAATACAGTTAAAAAATGTATTCATGAAACTATTGTTTCATTGTGTGAGCATTTTGTGTGTTGCTATGGATTGAATTGAGTCCCCCCAAATATATAAAGAAGTTCTACCCACTCCGTACCTGCAAATGTGTCTTTGACTGGAAACAGAGCCAGTAGCGAGGTGATGAGTTAAGTTAAACTGCAGACATACTGGGGTATAGCAGCCCTCACACCAGTATGATCGGGGCCCTCATCAAAAGAGAATAGACACAGAAGGAGAAGGCACAGGAAGGGAGAGTGCCATGTGGTCAAAGCAGTGTGGCCGCAAGTCCAGGAAGGCCAAGGCTTACCAGCAACCACAGGAAGCTGGGGCACAACGAGGAGCGATTCTTCCCTTCAGGCTGAGAGAAACATGGCCCTGTCTGCTGACACCTGTTTTCAGACTTCTTGCCACCAAAACTGTGAAACTGTATATTTCTGTTGTTTTAATCCAGCTGGTTTGTGGAACTTTGTGATGGTAGCCCTAGGAAACTAAGATGTGTGTAGGCGTACACTGGGGAAAATGCAGGGAAAATGTGTGTCTTACTATAGGCCCAGCCAAAAATATTTGAAACTATTTTTCTTCCATCATATACTATTCAAAGTCAGTGAGAACATTTCTTTTATTTTTGTGTCTCTGTAACCTGTTGGGTGTTTGCTACCCAAGAGTTGCATAGATATTTGAGATCAAAAAGTGGGAAGAGAGGTGGGGGCAAAGAAATGATCGGAGGGAGAAGAGAGGATGAGAGAGAGGCAGTGAGGACCAAGGGGAGGCGCTGGCTCGAGTGAGAGGAACTACCCAAGGTCCAGAGCACATCTAGATGGAAATACTAAGAATGGGAAAAACATTTTCGTTACTTCCTACTTCATTTTTGGAGCATCAATGACATTAAGGTTGAGAGAAAGCATAGGTCTTTATGAAAATAAAAGAAATAGATACAAATTCTGCCCCAGGCAAAAATCGCTCACTTCCATCTCTCAACCAATTCCAGAAAGTGTTTATAGAATAGTAATATTACATACAATATTGACTAAAAAGTAATATTGGAAAGTTCTCTGATATAGTTTCCTCACACTGGGACAGGCCTTAAAGAGTACACAGACAAGATTGATATGCAATGAATCGGGAACCGTGTTAGGGGTTTCAGCTACCTGAAGATGAAATTTCACATATTTTATAGGAAATATGCTATTTCTTCTGTCATGTTTGCCTTTACTTATAATTCCATTTAAAAATTCTCCACTGATTCTGCCTTATAGGCAGAAATAGTAAATCTTCTAAGATATTAACAAGCTACCTGCATACTTCTTAGGTTAAAACGGGCCTGAGTACATTGGAGAGCTCCTTCTACACGCAAACACCGCTACAGAGTCATTTCCATTCTAACGTCTTGATAGCTGTAGAATCACAGCATCTAAGCCATTTAATTCACTTACAGATAGTAACAGAGTAGCAGTGCATAAAAATGGAGGAAGAAGAAAATGAATACTAATAAAATATTCCATCAGATTGAAGCAAGTAAAAGTAAGCCTAACTCCAAGCTTCATCGCATCTTAATCATCTTTTCTCTGGACTACTGAAACGAGAGTTTTGCATGGGCTTACCCACTATCCACATTACACTCTGGCATATATTTATCAATGAACATTAGCTGCAATGACAGTGTGTTTTAATTTAAAGTCAGTATGGGTGGACTGGTAAAGAATTGTTCTTTCCCAATTTCTGAGGAAAAGTATTATGTAGGTAGAAAGAAATCATGTAAATAATAATAAGACTTTTTACAGAGGAAAAGTATTATGTAAGTAGAAAGAATAATGTCAATCATATTTCATAATGTACATTTCATGAATTTGTTAGGAAAATAGCAGCATCCAGGATTTGTGGTGTCTGTAGCCACGTAGTGGCCTGTGTGAACTTCTCCATCTGTATCTGCGGCCTACACAGTTAAGATTAATTATATCACCACCGGAGCTCAGGAAATGTCAGAACTGTAGGCATGTATTTCTCTAGGCCTCCAATTCTAGGTCAAAATCAACTCGAAGAGGTTGACTTTCAAAGATTTTATAAACCCTAAAATCATAATACCGAAAGTTTTGCAATACTTTAACCATGCACAATAAGGGGAAGAGGTCATGCTTAAAGGGGGAAAAAGAACCAGCTTCCTCCTGGTTTACTGAAGGTTTACTGCTTTGTGCTAAAAAGTGGCCTCTCATGTTTAAATAGTCTAAATAAGCCAGCCTTCTGGGTGACCAAACCTCAAAAATCCTAATATCCCAGTAAACTAGTAAGACAATGTGATCCTGTATCTGCTGTTAGGAGTTTTTATCTGGGGCTGAACCCTGGGAGCAGTCAGTGTTTTGATATTGCTGCTAAGAGGTTCAGTTATGTTATTAACTTCCTTGGATTCAAAGACCAATGATGAACCTATCAAAAAGTCAACAAGAAATCTTTGAAGTGACTGCTTTTTTCTTGAGTTTTATATCAGTTTCAAAGGACATTAAAATCAAATTTCAAACATTGGAATGCGATGAATTTATGAGAATTGAGCTGATATAATTAGCCAAAAAAGGATAGCTTTCCACTTAAAATGCCTCCTCAAGTAGAAGGTTTTCTTGTCATGGATTTTTAGCCATAACTGTTCCATCTTTTACTAATAAATGCTGATTTTATTTTCATTTATCTGTGTCAGAACATAGATATGAAAAAAATTCTTCTACTTTTTAGCCACAGCCAACAAAATAATGGGAAACTACTGCCTCTATCATTAAGAGCTTTTATCAGCCCTCCTTAGAAAGAAACTGGGAGAGTCGCGGAAGTTATTTGAACGTCTATAGTCACGTGAATTATCTAACCAGATTTGGAACCTTGGAAAAGTCAGGTTACTCACCAAGTGATCGAGTACTAATGTTTGGATCTTGGGAACTGCAAAATCTAAAACAAAGCATTCTGACAGAGGCAGCAAGCAGAAGGGGAAACCAGAGGAACAGGAGCTAAAGGTAAAGCCACAAAGTCTGAGAACCATTCCTAGGCCGAGGGGCGTCTGTCGGAGAATAATACTGCAGCCTGTCAGGCAGAAGGGACAAAGAGCACAAGACTAAGAGAAAAACAAGGATCTTAAGCAACGGTTTTTAATGAAACTGAAAGGACTTAAATAAAAATGAGTCAAAATGCCTTAAAGGTATGATGAAGACAAGTAATAGAAATGAATGTCTATATAGAAATATATATTCATATATATGAATGAAATGAAAGATCAATTTAATAGCTGTCTAAAAGGTAGCCTTCTCAAAAACAAGTACTCTATCTCTTTGGCCAGTTATAGTTCTTAACAATTATGTCATGTAAGCACATCTGCCCTACTCATGGGTCCTAAAAGTGTTAATTCAGAGTGACTTTGGAGCTTATAATCCTGGTTATGACTAACTGGACCAATAATGAACAGTTCTTGAAATACCAAAAAGTCCATTTTCTAGTCACCGGTTAATAAGATGCATCTTAACTGTACTTGTGGGTGTTGCAGCCCATATAGCCTATGGCTAGGAGGAGTGAGAGTTATAAGAATTACCTGTATAACTCAATAATGGGTGGAAAGGGCATGGAGAGGGATTTAGCTCTCCTAGCAAGCATGAGAGCTCCTGAGATGAGAGCAGAGGTGAATTGGCAGTCTCTACACCTGTGGTGTTGAGAGGCATGAGATTAGTTTTATATTAGGCTGGAGGAGAAGGCAGTCAAGGAGCATGCACATTTTATCAGGGACCCGCTTGCTCTGACTCTGTCTCCTCTCCTGCCTGCAGAACGCTAGCATGGCATCTCTCTGCTGAAGATGACCAAGCTCCGCTAAAGACTAAGATCTATCTATTCTAAAAAGACTGCTTTACTCTCTTAGACTCTCTCTCTCTCTCTCTCTCTGAAGTAGATATCCCTTAGGCACCTAAGAGAAACTGTAGCAGAGCAAGGTAATTTAGCGGTCTGCGTCTGGAACTTAGATAAACTGGGCCTGAGACCCGGCCAGTCCTGGGCCCTGACAAGCGATGTCAGAAGTGACACGTGACATGTATGTAGGTAGAAGGTTCTTAACCTGAAAAGTACTGTGAACTTCTAAGATCCATCATTTTAGTACATAGAGATGAATAAATAGTGAAATTGTTCTCGGAGAAGGAAAATGGAGCAAAAATGAAGAAAGAGGCAGACACTTGAACACTTGGGCTCCAGACAGACTTTAATGGAATTATTTGTATACATTGAAAACCATTGTTCAGAACTATTTCCCATTCCAGCGATATTCATGGTCCTCTTCTTTTATCTTTCTTCTTGTCCAAAATAATTAAGAATATCCTGTATAACACTCAAGGGAAAGACAAAGATATCTATTCTTTATGTCACAAATGAATTTTAGCTGAGTTATGACAAAAAGTTAAGCAGCAGAAAACAACAAAAAAATCCTATTATTTCCACAACAAAAGAAATAATTTTGCCCCTTAATTTTCAGGGGAATACGAAGTCTAAAGGAAAAATATCCTCTGCATAAAATAAAAATATTTGTAATGACCTTTGACTGCAATGTTCAAAAAAAAACTTCCAGAGGAGAAGCTCTAGGTTAGCAGAGGGCCATCTCCAGGTGTGACATAAAGTCCCAGGGATAGCTATTCAAATAAAGCCATATTTAAATGGCATATTCGGCTTCTAACAATCATTTGGGACTTTTCTTACTCTCCAACAAAACAAACAGCAAGAACTCATTCTTCTTACTCAGTGAGAGAAAAATCTTCAGAAGAAATGGAACTGGAAACCTAGGGGCAGCCTTCTATACAGTAGAACAGTGGGCTGTGTTACAGCTGATGTGGCACTAACTGTGCCATCACAATGATTTGAATGAAACCAGTTTTTAAGACAACACAGTGTACAATGGACAATACATTGAAAGAACCAGTAAAAAAAAAAAAAAAAGAAAAGGAACTGAAGACGTTCCATGTATTTTCACATCAGAATTCTTTTGCATTTTTTCAATAGGACAGATATCTTGGTGGTTGAGTTGCTATGCCTGCACTCGGAGGATTTTTTTCTGTGAGTGAAGAAGGACTTTATAATAATAAATACAATGCAAGGAGATACCCAGAAAGAATTAGCTCTTCTTCATAAGTTTCTGTAAAGAGATGGTTTATGTTAAATCTAGATCCAACATTTTAGCCAAAGAAGACAGCAGGAGTCCATTCAACATGGATGTCTAGTCATAACTACAAGGTTGGACACTTAATGAAAACTCATCCTAGAAAACATTAGAATTCTAGGATGCTGCTGAATATCACGACATCCCTCGCTGCTGAATATCACGACAGTCACCTTCACGTGCTCCCCTTGGAAAACTACTGAGGCCAGCACCTCACCCACCCTTCAAAGCAATTTGGGAACTCTTTTCTCACAATGGCCATCAGAGCTGTTGTATAGGAGGTCAGACAATTAAGTTCAGGAACTCATCCTAGGAAAAGTGCTGTATACTCACTGCTGAATATCACTATGGTCACCTTCAAAGTACTCCCCTTGGGAAGCTAAGCACCTACACTAGTGTCTAGTCACACTTCAAAGTACTTTTTCTAGATGAGTTCATGAACTTAATAGTCAGGCCTCCTAGGATGATACTGATGGCATTCCAGAAAAATATGTCCTGAGGGCATAGTTTCCCAAATGGAATACTTCAAAGTTGACTGTAGTCATATTCAGCAATGTGGAATGTAGCACTTTTTCTAGGATGAATTTCTGAACTTAATTATCTGACCTGGTATAACTAGGTGAGTAGTTTTTAATTTTTAATTTTATGAATTTTATTTTCTCTGAAAAGACTTTTAGGAAGGTCTGAACCTAATTTTGATATGATAATTGTATACAATTAAGCTGAAAATAAATGTATATAGGGCTGGGCATTGTGGCTCATGCCTGTAATCCTAGCACTCTGGAAAGCAGAGGCAAGTAGATTGCCTGAGCTCAGTAGTTAGAGACCAGTTTGAGTAAAAGCAAGACTCTATTTCTACTAAAAATGGGAAACTAGCTGGGAGTTGTAGTGAGCGCCCGTAGTCCCAGCTACTTGGGAAGCTGAGGCAAGAGAATCCCTTGACCCCAAGAGTTTGAAGTTGCTGTAAGCTATAATTCCATAGCACTCACCTCAGGGCAACAGAGTGAAACTCTATCTCAAAAATAAATAAATAAATATAAAAAACATACATGTATATAATTGCAAGGAAATTTTATTGAGTAAATGGGGGTTAGGCAGGGAAGGCAATGTAGTGTAGAGATCAAGATAGCTAAATTTAGACAGAGAGTTGTTGAGTGACACATGTTAGCAGCAAGACATTGAGTAAAGCAATCTAATTCAAAGTAGATCTACCCTTCAATCCAACAATCCCACTACTGGCTATCTACCCAAAGACAAAGGAGTCATTTTATCAAAAAGACACCTGCATGCAAATGCTTATGGCAGTACTTGTCACAATTGGAAAGACATGAAATCAACCCAAATGACCATCAGGTCATGAGTGGAAAAATCAAATATGGTATTTGTATACCATGGAATACTACTTATCCATAAAAAGGACGAATTAATTCTTTTTACAGCAATTTGTATGGAACTGGAGACCATTACCCAAGCAAAGTATCTACAGAATGGAAAAACAAACAGCACACATACTTGCTACAAAATTGGAACTAACCAATGAGCACACATGTGCAGAGAGGGACATGAAACTCAGTGGAAATCATGAAGAATAGAGGCAAAAACCTACCTAATGGATAAAATGAACACTATTTTTATGATGAGCACACTTATAGGTAGGACTGAAGTGTTGCAAAAACAATCCATGTAGCTAAAAATATTTGTATCCCTTAATATCTCGATATAAGAAAATAAATAGAAAATAAATCTCCAGCAAAGAGGGAGTCATAACCCATGTATAAAATATTTCACAAATGCTTTAAAAGCTACTGCGTCTATGCTGAGAAACAGAACATGGAGAAGGATGACTTTGCTCAGAATATTCTGTTGACAAGTTGCAGTGTATGAGCATCTACTGCCTGAATCTACTAACAGGTAATGTATTGAAAGGCAAGTCCAATCTAATTAAACAGAAGAAAAATTAACTCTCCAAAGTTGTTGGTCTAAAAAATACTGGTACATAGATGATTTTTTTAATTTACGTATACCATCTCAACAACAAGCAAAAGCTAGTGAAAGTGGGGATACTTAGACCTGCAGGATAGGGGTGTGTGTCAGGAGCATGCTGTCCCCTCTATCAGGACTCAGAATTACTTGTTTTATTCTCAAAACAACATGTATTATTTTATTACTTGAAGGAAGTACAATATTCTCAGGAAATTCTATCCCTATATGTCCCTAAAATACTTTATTTTATCATTAAACCTGACCCAACGGTTCCACCTCCTTCAATTTATTTTTTAATAAAGTTTTAAATGCATCTCTCATTTTTAATATAAATTTAACTAAATCCATCTTCTTTTGTTACATTTTTGTGACCACAATAATAATTTCTTATTATTCTAACTATACTGATTTATTCTATTTTATATGGCCAAAGCTTAGTTTTTCTTGAAATTACTAATTGCCTTTGTTTTTCCTGTACCCAGTCACTTTTGTATGTGTACCTCTTTCAATTAGATCTCAGAATGAATAGTAGAACAAACATCATCAGTTAGCCACCTTAGCACCAATAATTTTGTATACCTATAGAGTAATAATTATAACCATAAGTTGGGAATATTGTGAATATCATATTTGAAACTTGTGTTACACATAAAATATATTTTGTATCTATCATCTGTGGTCCAAATTTGCCCACATTTACCAGAGAATTCGTTTTCTATTGGTATCACGTTAAGGTACCATGAACTTAGTGGTTTGAATTTCACAAATTTATTATATTACAGTTCTGTGGTTTTGGCGTTTGACATAGTTCTCGCCATATTGAAAGGAAGGTTTCACCAGGGCTCCATTCCCTTCAGGAAGCTAAAGTGAAGAAAGCATTCCAATGCCTTTCCAGCTTCTGTGTGCCTTAAGGTCGCGCACATCCTTCTAGGTCCTTACCTGCAGCTTTTTGACTGAATCCAAACTTTACAGAAGACATTCCTTTATGAAGATCGGTGCAGCAGAGAACGATAGTTTATCTTGCCTTCTTTGGTGCTTAAAAACAATGTTCTTGAAATCACAAGGCTGCAGGTTCCCAGCCCTAGAACTTGCTACAGCTCTGTATCAGGAGGTGCCGCTTCACCTCGCCCTTCTGTGCTATGGGGATAGCTTCTTTTGTAAACTTATATTCCCAATTTATGTAAATTATCTTCCAGCTTGAAACTTTCCCTCTGTAACTCCCTTCCCTCTTTCAGCTTTCAAAGAGTAGGAGAGAGTAAGAGCCTTGCTCAGGATTAGTCTTTTGCTTAAGAAAATGTTGTGACTGCTCTGATCTTCCATTCACATGATTAAAATTTTTTCCATCTCAACAAGGCTGCTTGTCTTTCTTTTCATTTTTGTGCTCACTGGAGTAGCACTTTTAATATTCTTCAAGAACTTGTTCTTTGTATTCTCAACAAGGCTTAATGTTTACTGTAGCAGGCCTAATTTTTGGTGTGCCTGAGTTTTCAACATCTCTTCCTCACTAAGATTAATCATTTATAGATTTTTATTTCAAGTGAGGGGCATGTGATACTTCCTTTCACTTAAACACTTCGAGGTCATTTTAGGATTTTACTATTGTGTCTTAGGGTTTAGGGAGGCCTGAGGGAAGGGAGAGAGATGGGGAAATCGCCGGTCAAAGGAGCTGGCAGAACACAAACAACATTTATTAATTTTACTGTCTTATACATGGTGGGCATGGTGTATGGTGCCATGAAATAACTGCAATAGGAACATGAATGATCAGCGATTACAGATGTCCATATCAGATATAATAATGAATAAGTTTGAAATATCACAAAAATAATCAAAATGTTACCCAGAGATATGAAGTAAAATCATAGGAAAAATGATACCAACTAGACTTGCTCCAGGCAGGTTGCCACAAACATTCACTTAGTAAAAAACATGTCTGAAAGTACAATAAAGCAAAGTTCAATAAATAAGATGTGCCTGGATAGTACAATAATATTTAATGGCATAAAAGACTCTAGTTGCAAGAAGTAGAAAAAGGAAGTTAAAAATGTTATCTATTCAAGTATAATAAACTCTCTTTTGTGCATAATTTATTAAATAGGCACTATTTATATTTGGTTGGTATAATAATAAATACTTCTTCTATTTTCTTGTTCTTGATCATTTCTATTTCTAAATGTTCACAGTACACAAATGATTATATTTTTGCTTTTGTTTTTACTAATGATAGCTAATTAGGATCAAACAGAAATACCTTGGCTATAATCACTATATAATATGATAATTTTCTAAGCAGGAAGCAAAAGTTGTCTTTCATTAATGCTAACTTCAAGAATTAAATAAGTTTACTTTCTAAGGCAAAGCCACCCACTCTAAGAGGGAATAATTGGGAAACAAGTTTTTGTTTTATTTTGTTGTTGCTTTGTTTAGTTTAATTTTGTTTTGCTTGGACAAGAAAAGCTTTTTTGAAAAGTTGTTAGTCATAATAAAAATAACATTTAAGAGCACAGATAGGTTATTATTTTCACTTATTCATTTTCCTCAAAAGCAGTCCTCGTGATGAGGCTTTGTTACAAAAGAGCTTGAAAAGAAATAAATATATTTTTCTTTCTTCCTATATACCTACTCATTATTTTTTCTTCCCATTCCAAAAGAATTTATGTATCCTTAAATGATTTTATCATCTCTAGGTAACATTGTTCATTTACCTCTTGGTAATTGTTGTGGAGACTAAAAAATTAGCAGATGAAAATGATGTTGTCAAATTTGAAAATATAGAACTGTGGAATAATTGAGTTAAAGGGTCTTTAATGTTATCTCAATTGACCATCTTATTTAATGAATAAAGTGAATAAATTGCAAATAATTTCAAGACCCTAAAAGGACCATACTACTTTTCTGGCAATGGATTCCAAACAAAATGAAAATTCTGAAATGACAGATAAACAATTTAAATTATATATTGTAAGGAAACTCAAGAAGATCTAACAACACAAGAAAACCAGAAAAAAAATTAAAAATATGAACAGAGAGTTTTCTAAAAAGATAGTAATTTAAAAGAAAAAAACCTTAGAACTTCTGGCAATAAAAACCTTATTGAAATAATTTCAAATGCAGTTAGAATCTCAAACAATACAACATACCAAGAAGAAGAAAGAATTTCAGAGCTAAAGACATGTTTTTTGAATTAACCCAGGCAGATAAAAATTAAGTAAGAACTTTACAAGATACACATCTCTCACCACTCACAAAAATTAATTCAAGATGATAAACCTTAAATATAAGGCATGAGACCATAAGAATTGAAAATGTAGAAAAAACTCTGTTAGAGATTGGCCTAAACAAATAATTTGTTTAAAAAATTAATAAATGAAATTTTATTAATTTTAAAGTTTCTGCACAGCTAAGAAAATAGTCAAAAGAGCAAATAGACACCTACAGAATGGGAGAAAATATTTGCAAGCTATAGATCTGATACACTTAAAGGGCTGATAACCAGAATCTACAAAGAACTCAAGTAAACAGCAAAAGAAAAGCAAATGTTCCCATTAAAAAGGTGGGCAAAAGACATGAATAGAAACTTTTCGAAGGAAGATAAAGACATGGCCAATAAACATGTGAGAAAATGTTCAACATCACTAATGATCACAAAAATGCAAATTAAAACTACAAGGAGATATCAGCTTACCCCCATTAGAATGCCTTGTAATTAAAAAGTCCAAAAGCGATATACGTTGAGATGTATGCAGAGAGAAAGAAAGGCTCATACGCTGTAAGGGGGCTGAAAATTAGTGCAGCCTCAATGGAAAAAAGCATGGAGATTCTCTGGAGAACTAAAAGTAGACCGACCATGAGATCCAGCAATCCCACACCTGGGTATCTACCCAAAGGAAAGGAAGTCATTTGATCAGAAAGTCCCCTGTGCACAGAGGAAAGTCAAACTCAGTAGAAATCAAGCAGGGGAAAGGGGAGGGAGGACAGGCGGAAACCTACTTAACGGGTACACAGAGCATGATCTGGGTGATGCTCACACTTACACGCATAACCCCGACTCACGCAGTACGAAAGCAATCCATGTACCCAAAAACTTGTGTACCACCATAGTATGTTGAATTTAAAAAAGAAAAAAAAGGTAAAAAATTAAAAAGTGAATGAAGCCTTTGAGAAATATGGGATTATGCAAATTGTCCAAACCAATGAGTCATAGATAGCCCTAAGGGAGAAGAATAAAAAGTAAAAAGTGAAGAGTATAGAAAAGCTATTTGAAGGAATAATTGAGGGAAACTTTCCTGCCCTTAGAAGAGATTTAGGCGTCAGAAATGAGAGGCTCAGTGAGCACCAGGGAGATACACTGCGGGACGGATTCACTGAGGCACGCAGTCTTTAGATTGATGGTACCAGGAAGAAAAAAAATGTTAAAGCAGCAAGAGATGAACAGTTAAAACCTGTAAATGAATGCCCATTGAACCAGCAGCAGACTTCTCAGCAGAAACCCTACAAGCCAGGAGAGATCCGCGTTCTGTTTTCTCTATTCTCAAAGGAAAGAACCGTCAGCCACAAATTTTGTATCCTGATAAATTAAACTTCCTGCGAATGTAAATGGAGGATTGTTCACAAATGTAAATGCGTGGAATCAATGTAAGTGTGCACCAGGCATGGCCTGGCTAAACAACATGCACACCATGAATATTGCTCAGTCCTAAAGGGTAAAATGATGTCCTTTGCAGCAGCTTGGAAGGAAGCGGGGCCATTATCCTAAATGAGGTAATTCAGGAACAGAAAATCAAACATGACAAGCTCTGTCTTATAAGTGGGAGCTAAACAATGGGTATGTATGGCCATATACAGTGGACTAATAAATAATGGAGATTCTAAAAAGTGGGCTGTGGGAGGGGGTGAAGGATGAAAATTGACCTACTGGGTACATTGTACACTATTAAGGTGATGGGTTCACTAAAAGCTCAGACATCACCCACCGCACAATATATCCATGTAACAAAACTGCACTGTACCCCTTAAATCTATTTTAAAAACTAAATTTAAAACAGCAAAAAGGAACTGAAAATAAATTGCTAATTTGTGCCTACTTTGCAGTCAGGGCCTGCATCACTATTAGTGCCTTTTTTTTCACTGTTTTTATGAGTCTGCTTCAGTAAAAGGAAGTTAAGGTAGTCATTATGAAATTCATGTGATAAATGCCAAGATCTCGAAGTCTTGATAATATCAAAACTAAATTTTGTAGTCAAGTTCATTTTTTATTCTGCAAAGTGACTTTTTTAATATTACCAAATAATTTTCAGTAGTTCCTACCATTAAGTAGTTTCCCTACCTCACGTGACTGTTATAGAAATGGAAATGCTTCATGAAGGCTAAGCTTGCCTTCCCTTAAAATGCACAAGAAAGATGTGTGACACACTTTTTGGGGGCGAGACACAATTATAAGAGGGAATTTACCTGACAAATGCAATCAATGTAACCTGGTTCTTTGTACTCTCAATGAATCCCCAACAATAAAAAAAAAAAAAAAGAAAGAAAGAAAAAATGCACGTAGAAAGCTTTTCCTAAAGAGTTCCACCAGAACAAAATACATTTTAATATGGTCCTTAATATTAACATTCTGAATATAAACCAGCTCTGTGACTCCCTCGTCTTTTGTTTCCTGTGGGGAAAGACCGCCAAACTGCACAGAACACAAACATTCACGGAGAGAAAGCAATTTATTATGAAATTCGAAAGAGGGGCTTTTTGAATTCCTTTAGGCTCTGTCTTCTCTCCTGGAAAACAGAAAAAAATGAATGGAGATATTTAAAAACTCACTAGTAAAAAAAAAAAAACAAGAAAAAAGAAAACTCACTAATACTTCTTCTTGGATACCTAAATCTTGATCACTTTGAAAGACCCTGATCTTTTTTCCACTAGAAGGGTAGATTTAAGAGGCATTAAATGAACAACAACATTTACAAAAAGGATGAATCATTCTACCAAACATTTTTGTAAACAAACAAAGCTCCACTGTAAAGGAGAATCCTATGAAGAACTGCCATTTGAATTTAACAACCATAATGAAACTTATAGTAAGAAAAACACAGCAACTAAATTTTACTTTGAGAGTCATACGGTTATGAAGCTGTTTATAAAGACTGGTTCCCTAATTAGTGGCATCTTTATCTCTGCATTTGTTTGATGCCTGAAATATTTACCCTACCATCTGAGCTCTGTACTCTACCTACAGCCCCATCTCTACCACACTCTTTGCTACTATGACTTATTAAATATACTGCAACTGATGATTAGAGGACTGGCTGGAAAGACATTGGTATTCATCACTTAAAATACTTTGTAGTACCAAAGCCCTCCGGACAGAAGCAAAAGAAGCTATTACTTACTTCTAAATGTTAGTGAATGAAATGGAATACAGTGAAAAGCAATTCTTCCTTTAGCTCCAGTGTTGAGACACTTGGATTGTCAAAGAAAAATCTTTTTTAAAGACAAATCATGATTCTCACATCAATGTAAAATGAACACATGACAGTGATTTTATTTAATTCATTATTAAACAAAAAAATCCAAACCTAGGCACATTTCATAAACCAGGAATATTTACATATATTTACCCATGGATGCAAAATTGTTTTTTCCACAGAGAGGGTGAAGTTGTTCCTCCATGGAATGAAATTATTTGTTTCACTATCAACGAAAACTGTTTTCATTACTACCTAAAATTTGAAGAGTTGTAAAACAGCCCCAAAGCAATGAAAGCTATGTAGCTTATGTATAATCAGAATCCACTATCTGGGAAGGTTGCACTACAAAAAATGCACAAAATTCATACAAGCATATGTTTTTTCTCTAGAAATCAAATGGGAAATGAGAACTGCTAAAAAGAAAATTAACTACATAATCAGTTCAGCCAAGAGGAAAAAGGAGCAGAAATTCTGAAATGTCAAGTCATGAATCTCATTGAGGGGTAGAGTTTATATCATTGCTTCTAACTATATTAGAAAATACTGGCCATAGTCAATGATAGGAAGGCAATTAAATAATATCCTGCTGCATGATCTCCATTAAACTGAAATTTACTTTTAATTGAAATAAATGTGTAGGTTTGAGTGGGAGGAGGTTAAAATATGTCTCATCCTGACATAAGGGTAATGTCAGGAAATGTACATGCGGAAGAAGATATCACATTACTTTCATGGAATGTGAACATTACTGTCACTGCGATTTTGTTATAATACTTTTTTCTGTCTCAGTAATTTTGACTGTAGCTTTTGGCTGATAACAGCTTGCCAACACCTGCATGGATCTTACATAGAAAGATCACATAAGCACATATTATATAAGAGAAAATGGAAAGACTCTGGTTTCTTAGCTCGACATTTAAATTACAACACATTTTAAAATTTCTTATCAAAGAGGAAACAGTAACTCTATCATGGAGTGAACAAATAATACCTAGAAAATAATTATATAAAAAAAGATAAAATGAAATAGACAGCTAAATAATATAAATTCTTGTTTTTATGATAATAAGTCAGTAAATACATACACACAATATTATAAATACATGAATAAAGAAGGGAATGAAATCACTTTATGCTCTGGCAGCTCACAATCAATTTGGGGAGAGCTGCATTTTTAAAAAGTAGCAATGAGAATAGAAGGAAGAGCAACGTTCTGTAGGAGATACACTGGTCATGAGACACACCAGAGAAGTGTCGCTGATTATGGCGTATTCCCTTGAAGGTCGTCTGCAAGAATCATTCCAGGAGCCCACAAGGTCACTTTGCACTGCTCACACTTTTTTGCACATACAAGAACAAAAAGAAAAAAACAAGTAAGGAGCAATTTCAGATAATTAGAAATTTGAAATCTCCTGCCTATGGCTAAGGTATCATAAACAAACAGTCTATATTTGTAGCAACACAAAAATTCAAGCTTATTCAAGACCAGCAAATGATCAAATTTACAGCAAGGCATAGCAATCTTTACTACTTGAAATGACAATAAATGTTTCCTTCACAAACATTGGTTCTTTACTATGTTCTTTACTTGACTCTTCTCTTCTCTTGAGTTTTGAATTAATTCTCATAAGGAGAATAGAAAAGTCAGAAGCTAGTATGAATTTTCCCACCACATATTTTTTCTTGAGTATCACTTGTATATAATTTGAAGATGTCTTTCATCATTTCCCAACCCCAGTCCCCAACCCGTTGATACATCTCACTTACGTATACTACCCACTTCCCATAAGGTACACTTCCTTCTTACCATAAGGCCTATACACATGTACCTGAATTTTGATAATTTTACCCAGACTCTTGCTTTGGGATCAAAGATTGTGTGTCTCTACTCATGTTTAAATGTGTTATATGATAACACACAAGATTTAGCACTGCTTTTCTTCTTTCTTTATGTTTTACAATAGATCTAGATAGCGTGGGGTACATGTGATACTTTAATACAAGCATACAGTATGTAATATTAAAAATTGGATAAATGAGATATTCATTACCTCAAATATATACCATTTCTTTGTTTTGGTAACATTCCAAATCTTTTCTTCTAGCTATTTTGAAATGTGCAATGAGCTACTATTAACTATAGTCATTCTATTGTATTATAATACTAGAAGTTATTCCTTCTATCTAACTGTACATTTGTACCTAGGAAGCAGCCTCTCTTCATCCTCTCCTCCCCACTACCCTTTCCAACCACTATTAACCATCATTTTGTTCACCACCTATGGTGTATCAGTTTGTATAGCTCCCCCTCTGAATGAGAATGTGGAATAGTTGTCTGTCTGTGCTTGGCTTATTTCACTTGGCATAATGGCCTCCAGATCCATCTATGTTGCTGCTAATGACATGATTTCATTCTCTCTTATGTGTGAATACTCTTCCATTGTATAAACATACACCACATGTTCTTTCTTTCTTTTTATGTCTGTTGATGGATACTTAGGTTGATTCCATATCTTGGCTATTGTGAATAGTTCTGCAATGAACATGGGAGTGCTGATATTGCTTTGGTTAATTTCCTGTCTTTTAGATATACACCTAGAAGTAGGAATACTGAATCTTATAGTAAGACTAAAAGACCTTTAGTCTTTTGAGGGAAGTCCATACTGGCTATACTAATTTACATTCCCACCAATAGTGGCAAAGCTTTCTCCTTTCCCCCTCATTCTTGCCAGCATTTATTATTCTGTTTGATAATAGCCATTTTAATTGGAAAAATGAAAATTTACTGTGGTTTTGATTTGCATTTCCCTGATGATTCCTAATCATTTCTTTCATTTATCTGTTGGCCATTTGCATGCCTTCTTTTGAAAAATGTCTATTCAGATCTTTAGGCCCCTTTTTGATTTGGATGTTTTTGCTGTTGAGTTGTTTGACTTCATCATATACTCTGGTTATTAGTTCTTATTGGTTGCATAGCTTGCTGATATGTTCTCCACTTCTGTACATTGTTTTTTCACTCTGTTGATTGTTTCCTGGTCTGTGAGGAAACTTCTTACCTTGCTGTAATCCCATTCGTCAATTTTTGCTTTGGTTGTCTGTATTTTTGAAATCTCACTCAAGATATCTTTGCCTAAACCACTGTCCTGAAGCATTTCAATACTGGTTTTGTAGTATTTTTATAGTTTCAGGTCTTATATATGTCTTTAATTTATTTTTATTTGATTTTTGGATATGGGGAGAGATAGGAGTTTAGTTTTTATACAGATATCCTGTTTTCCCAGGACCATTTAGTGAAGAGACAGTCCTGCAGGAACAGTGTATATTCTTGGCACCTTTGTTGGAAGTGAGTTGGTGCTAAATACATGGATTTATTTCTGGGTTCTCTATTCTGTTGGTCTATATGTCTGTTTCTATGCCTTCACCATGCTGTTGTGGTTGCTTTAGCTTTTATAGAGTATATTTTGAAGTGAGGCAATTGGTTGCCTCCACTTTTGTTCTTTTTCTTCAGATTACTTTGGCTATTTGGAATCTTTTGGTCATTAGAGCACATAGTAGCTAATCTGCTAAGATAACCCTAATGCAGTGGTTCTCAACCTTCCTGATGCTGCAACCCTTTAATACAGCTCCTGTGGGTTGTGACTTACAGGTTGAGAACTGCTGCCCTAATGAGTTCTGCCTCCTGGTAGTCATATATTCACATTTTTGTTAACACCCCTCTCACAATGAAGGCTTTGGATACTTTAACCAAGAGTAGGAAGCAGAAGTAACACCTGACAGTTCTGGAGTTAAGTCTGTTTTTTTTTTCTTTTTTTTGCAGTTTTGGCCAGGGGCTAGTCTTGAACCCGCCACCCCTGGTATATGGGGCTAGTGCCCTATTCCTTGAGCCACAGGCGCCACCCTGGAGTTAAGTCTTAAGAAGGCCAGGTAGCTTCTGCTTTTCTGCTCTTATGAGCCTCTCCCTGCCTCACTTTTTTGCTTGCTGCACTGTCTTTTGTCATGGGATAACATAGCACGAAGACCCTCACCATGCTCTTGAAATTCTCAGCCTCCAAACCTATGAGAAATAAATTTCTTTCTTATAAATTACCCTGTCTTTGATATTCTGTTACAGCAGCAGAAAACAGCCTAAGATAATGGCATACTGGCTTCGCTATCTTGTGATGCATATTTTATGATGCTGTTTGGTGAGCTGGGTTTGAGGACATGGAGAAAGAAGAGACAGAATATTTACCATTGGCCAAGTGCTTACTAACTGTTTGGCTCTGTGCTGAATACTGTCAATCAGACTGTCACTATTGCTCACCAGAACACTACTGCGGGCACCATAATTATACAGAGTAGGAAGTTAGGGCTCAAGGAAACCAAATAACTCACCAGAAAACACAGCTAGTAATTTTTGAATGCAAATCCAGGGCCTATGTTTGTAACAAGAATACGATTTTAGTTCACACCCAACACAGATGGAAAAATTTCAAGATAAAATAGAGAATGAGTGACTTCTTTGGGGTTAGTTTATAAAAACCTTCCACAGCAAGATCAGAGACACCCCTAAAAGCTTTCAGAAAGTGTATGGCCCATTTCACTTGAAAGAAGTATTGAAACAGGAGTTGAATCTGGTCCATGAAAGGGGAGTCAGGTCATCTCTGATGCTGTCATGGGCATCTCTCACCCAGTGGTGAGTGGGCTGGTAATGACCTACTGTTTGATCCTGACATTCCTTTACTAGGCATATACCCAGATAGATAAAAATCATTTTACACAAGAGACATTTACACCAGAATGTTTATTGCAGCTCAATTCATAATTGCCAAGTTGTGGGAGCAACCCAAATGCCCATCAACCCATGAATGGATTAACAAGTCATGGTATATGTATACCATGGAATACTATGCAGTCATAAAAAGATGGAGCCTTTACATCTTTTATATTTACCTGGATAGAGTTGAAACATATTCTTCTTAGTAAAGTATCTCAAGAATAAAAAACAAAACATCCAGTGTACTCAATACTATGTGAATCCAATACATAATCATTTACACATTCATACAAATAATAAAACACAAATATAGTCCATAAAGAGGCGAGGGGAGGGAGGGGAGAGGGAGGGGGAGAGTGAGTGGAGGGAGGGTATTTGGTGGGATCTCGCCCAATGTGCACAAGACAACGATACATTTCAAAATAACTAACAGTATACTATAAACATCTCACCACAAAAAATAAGCCAGTGAGGTGATGGTTATGTTCATCAGTCTGGTTTAAACATTCCACATTGGATACCAAACCATCACCCATAAATGTGCAGTTATGATTGAATAAAAATTAAATTAAAAAAATAAACACAAAGTAGTTCCAAGGGCATATTATACTATGATTTAAAGATGATTGGAATGAGGGAGAAAGCTCTTCACTTTATAGAATTACCTTGCCCCTTCCAAATCTAATGATGTTAGTGATTTGATTTCCTTGTGTTCCAAAGTGTCCATTGATCTGGTCACTACAGCTCAAATAGGGCAAAATAGTGATTCTAGTACCTGATAATGCATGGTGAACTGAATATTCACATATATGTATCTATTCCATTGACATTTTAATTAAAAGTTTGACAAATGTATTTATTGATACACCTGATAAAAAGCACTCACACCCAACTGGCAAACCCGTGGAGTCATGTAAATTCATCAAGCGACACTTCAAGCAGCCAGTCTTTGAAAGCCCCTTTCATTAAGGAATGGGTTGAGTTTGCAGAGGCTCAAAACAAAAACCTCTCTTATGCAATAGATAATTAGCATATATGAATATCGACATGATCTCATTTATTTATTACTGATTACTTAATAGAAATGAGAAAGAGAGAGAGAGATTGTTTCCCTTCTGAATAAAGTAAATCTTTGCTTTTTGTATAAATAAGCAAATCACTATGTAAATAATAACTGGAGCATTAGATAAAGTCTATTAACTACTTGATTTTCTCTAATGTCTACCTACTCTTTGAAGATTTTAAACTTTATTGACTATACTCTATCTGTAAAAATGGCTCATCCTGATAAACTTACAAGCTGGTTTACATAAGCACACATTGCCACTTCCAAGCTAACCACTGAGCCTTCTTGTAATGTTCTCATTCAATCAGATTAAGCAGCACAAATTCAGAACTGTGTTTCCTCTGATGTGAGGAAGAGGATTATTCAACACTAATGGAAAATATATTTACATGTTGCCAGAAACTCCATTTACAAGTTAAAGCTGTGTTTGACTAACTTCCAATGGAATATTTATGGCAGTTCCCCCAGAGAAATAATTGCAATCTCCATACATGCCTACAATAAAAAAAATGTAGTTTGGGAAATGCATGTTTCTTTATGGTTCAACAAAAGTTTAGAATCATAATATTATTGAATGAGGAGGTTTGGTCACTCCCACTCTGTGCCCTGCACAGCAGTAATCTACAAAACTTAAAGATCAAGATGCTGTAAAAATATGAATATATTTATAGGTGAAGAAGCTTATGTTCCCTCTTCTTGCATCTGAAATCTAACCATTATGTACAAACTGGATCAAGGCCACTGTAGATACTGGAAGGCTGATCAAAACTGTTTTCAGAGCATGTATTTATGACATTGATTAACCTGAAATGCACAAATATCACTGGCACAGATATATATTGTATTTTCTGAATTCAGTGTTCACATTCCAAGAGATGATAATAATGAATTTGTTACTAAAGCTGTTAAGAGAGAAAGATTTTGGTAAAATGTAATGAAAACACTAGAGGAGTAGTTGGCTAATCCATAATTAATAAATAAGATTTTCCTTCTAAATTGAAAATGGTATTTCTTTGAGTATTTTTAATAACTCAAGTTAGCTAGGGGCTGCTTGCCAACATACATACTTAAAAAGAAAAAGCTTAGGAAATTAGAGGAGTTTGGGGTACTCCATGTCATCAAATTACAAGTTCAATTGATATTTTTTCACTGAAGTGACTAGCTGTTAGGCATAATCACTTAAACTGAGTGATAATGTAAACTGTCCCTACATAACAATCGAATAGCAGATCAGCTCAACAAGGAGGTTGCTGTGAGCTGTGTGACACCATGGCACTCTACCGAGGGCAATAAAGTAAGACTCTGTCTCTACAAAAAATAATAATAATGATAAAAAAAAGAAATGTATAATCAAGCAGATTGGGCTCACACACATTTGGTTGGTTGATAGAACTTTTCACTTTTTAACCTTTCATTTCAGTGCATTAGAGCCTCAGTAACAGCTATATAAACCCCCAAGACCTGTACACAAAGTGAATGTTCCGGATGAAAAGCCCTGACTTTGCTCTATGATCCCCCAGGGATTAAACGCACCATTGAAACTGCTAGATTCAGCTTCTCCACCGCTGCCTTCAAAATTGTATCCTTATATCTGACTCCTCTGTACTTGGCAGAGAACCTGGCTGGCCCAAGGCAGTGCTGAGATACGACGGAGATGCTGTGTGGACCCTCCAAATCCCTGATTTAAACCCTCTCCTTTCTGATAACATCACTACCCCGTTCTCCTGTTCCCCCCAGGTGGGTCAGGGCAGTGCTATACTGTGCTTAGGTCAGCGTTTTTCAGTATTAAAATCAAAAACCTTTCTCAACCCTGAAAAAGTCGGGGCTTTAAGTCAGTGGTTTCCTTATTGCTTTTGAAAATCTACAAAACTATTCAGGTCGATGAAGCCAGACTCTGTAACCCGCTTACATTCCACAGTCCTGTTAACACTTAGCCCACGAGTCTGACAAGGGAGTGTCAAGACTTCATATCCCGTTAGGGCGAGAGAAAGCATCAATGTAGGGCTGGGTTCTGTGATGCTCCTGTGGCAGTTACCATATGTACACAGACTCTTCCGGAGTTACAAACATGACTCAAGGGTAAAAGTCTGTATTGCAGAATCATCTGCTTTTCATTGCAGACATTCCAGAGATTCTGACTCATGGTGGGGTCCAGAAACTTGCATTCATTTTAAAAAGTAACATAGATGATATTGAGGCATCATTGCAGGTGAATATCACTTATTAGATTATTACTGAAGTCTATTCTGTAATAAAGTTTCTCTGCTATGCAGTAAACAGTCTCTCTCCTTAGCTAGGAGAGAGAAAAAAGTGCAGTAAGCTGTCTTTTTCTGTGAGTCTTTTCTTGGACATTTAGACTCATAAACAGAGATTTTTAAGTAGCAAACACGACATGGGGTTTAAATCCAAATTTCCTTTTCTCCTAATACTCACTATTGATGAATGGGCAGCAGAGTTCTGGCCGCCTCCGTTCCATTACTGAAATGAATAGGCAAGTGTCATTAAAAGCATCCCTGGCCAAGCTATCTATATTGAAAAAACAAGCTCCCTGGGGATTGCAGAGTATATGTCTCTTTCGATTAGAACATTCTGGTGGCTTTCATGTGTATGGGTGACTAATTAAGAGAGCTCATCATTGCTGCCTCCTTGACAGCTCAGCAAATCTTAACAAGAGCACTTCTGCCACCTAGTGTTCAAAGCGCACAAAAACACTTCCATCACTTAAGGAAGTGGCTCTTCTGGGTTAGGTCTACGTGAGTTTTTACTTTCTACGGCTAATGTCAAGTCATAGCTGGTTGGTGGGATGTAGGGAACAAAAATATTACTGGGAAAAAACCAAAAAGAACCAAAAAGTATACCACATTACTCTTACTCGCTTAATGAACAACTTGGAGTCTAACAAAGTAGATCCTTAACCTTATAATCTATTTGTGTGACCCACATTCTGATTAAAGTTGGCTCCATAAACTACGCTACCCAGTCACCAAACATTTTTTGAGCTTCATCCATGGTATGGACAGCAGTATGAAATTTTCACATGAAACCTATAAACTTAAGAATTTTTGCTCTGCTTTGTAAGGTAACAGATTTTTTCCAGTAGTAGTGATTTGATTTAACTTTCAACAAGCGGTTAACAGTGAGTACTACAGTAATTTGGTGCTGAAATTCATATCTCACAAACTGCAATTCATGTCAAAATTCTCTTTCTGCACAAAAAAGCCTCTAGCTCATGGTTCAGTGAGCTGAACATCCCTATCTTAGATCGATAATGAGAAAGGTACTTAATCTCTCACCTTGGGCTCCCCAGCTATAAAATGAAAAGTCTGAACTTCCTCTCCAAATCAAGGAGGTAGTGAGAAATAGCTACTTGTATAAAAAAGATATGTGTGTATTGTGGTCTGTACCAATGCCCTTGCCTCTGGACAGGGTAAGAGCCATGGAACCATTAATAGGAACAGAGATAAGTCGCTCGAAAAATGTATTTAAAGCAAAAGGAGTCTAATTGTGATAACTAGAGTTTCCTCTTGATCCATATGATTTTAATTTTCCTTAGCAAACATGTAAAAAATAATAACTACATTTAGTTATTAATTGTTATCATGAGAATTTACTCAACCATCTTTATGGAAGTAAACTTCACCTGACCTTTCTACTTGGTACCATCATTTACCAACCAGAAAACTAAATCCATTAATTAAGCATCCACTATGTGCCAGGCATGATGGCACACCTGCATATTTCACTTACTGTAATGACCATGAGAAGTAGACTTAATTTATTTCACCTACCCCATGAAAAAACTAACATTCATAGAAGTTGAGTAACTCAAAGTAGCACAAGCAGTCAATGATAGCATTGAATCAAAGTCAGTCAAGGTCAGTCTCTAATTGATGCCAAAGACTTTCCAAAATCTCAAAGTTTTCCAATGTTCATAGGGAATGAAAAGAGCATCCAAAGCCCTAGTTCCTCCCTCTCCAAATTCCACTCGCTTTTCATACCATAAGCTGGCTATCTCCTTAGCTCTGTTAGGAAAAAAAACTGTCCTGAAGAATTTGAAGTCAATCAAACTTTTATTTATATCAACAAAATACTATACTCATGTAAACATATCTTAACAAGAAACTTGCAAAATATTTTCAATTGATGCCAAGATTTAATGAACGGCACCCTAGCATGTATACATTAGTAAATTAGGACGTAGATTTAATCAATTCCACCCAAGACGATTTTAGTCTTATTTTTTCTAAAATACTTATTTTGTCCATCATATAAAATGCTCCAAGGCCTTCAATAAACCTTTGAAGCCATTCCCACATTAATTTATATCTAGGAGACACCATTCCTATTCTCTATTTCATGAATCTTCCTTTCAACTCAGTCTCATTTATTATCTCGTCAGAGCATGTCTTGCTTACTCATCTGTTCTACTTTGCAGGCCTGGAGTGATCTTCCCTACCCTGCATGTGTGTTAAGATACTTCCATTATTTGTGTGGCGTAAGCCTTGGCCTCAGCTCTATTGTGAGGGCATCATCATTATGCTGCCTCTCAAGAGTCAGTCTAATATCCTGCGGCTCTTACTATCTTTCTACTCATTTGCAGAGCGTATTTTTTATTTGCATACACATCTATTCCATTTTACTATAAGCAAAGCTTCCGTACTTTGGGGCAGTAATCCAATCACGATCAGTATAGCATTAGAGTTATTAGGCATATACTCAGAGGTAGGCACAACTTAGGAGACTTCATGTTTTAATTTAAGATGTATTACGTGACGGAGGGTCTGAAAGAAGTGATAGAAAACATTTGCTTAGGAAAGAAAGGAAACTAACATTCCTGAAGGCATACTATGATCCAGGCACTGCAGTAGACATTTTCCTACACTTTATCTCATTTAATCCTAACCACAGCTCTAGAAGTAAAGTTTTCACATCTTTGTTGATGAAGAATATTGATATTATAAAACTGTAAACAAATTTGTGAAAGATCAAATATTTAATGAGTATGAATCAAGACTACAGTTCCTAGTTTCAAAATCTATGCTTTTCTTTCTTTTTTTTTTTTTTTCCTTTCTTCCATGTGGTAGAGTTTTCCTGTCTTTAGCTTTGGGAAAACAATCCTGTGAGGTTGTCATATGTCTAAAAGGCCAGGACAAAAATTCTGTAGAATAGTAGGAATTATCAAGAAAATTTCTGTTTTCTGTTAAGGGAAACTTAGGCCATTTGAATGAATGACTACTTTTAAAGACAGTTTTTCTCTTTGCCACTGAATTCTCCTGTCAATTAGTTGAGACTTCAGACCTTAACTTACCAAAGAGATTATAGTACTTAATTTTAATACAGTCGGTTTAATTTAGTTGCAACGCTAAAATTTTAAGGATACATTAAGATGGATACCCACCATCTTCTGTGAATTTAATTCACTTATACCATATTTTTTATGGCATAAATCTGGGTTGAACTATTTCTTCCCAATGGACATACTCCGGAAGTAAAGTTGGATTAAATTCTAACTAATTTAGTTTATCAAGTGGGATAAATACCCAGAGCAGGGAGGCCATGCCATTTCATAGTGCAGCTTCCCTTGAATCAAAAGTCTCTGTCTGGACCACAAACATGGATCAATGATGCTGCTGGCAGAATCTCACCAGTATCGGTAGTTTATTTCTTGCTTACCTACTTAACTCTGTGCCCTAGTTGAGCTACTCCGTGTGGCCCCTGGCTTCTTGTTATGATTAACCAATGGGGAGTGCTCACTGGCAGGAGTTCAGAAAGGATAAGAAAAAAGAAACAGGATGGGTATTGTCACCATTCCCCCGTCCCTCCCCTTCCACACCAGCACTCGCTTCCTGCCCACCTGTAGTTTGGCAGGGACTTTAGGTGACTCTGACTGAGCCTAAACTGCCTTCCTTTGCCCCTTCCCTTGGGTCCCTGAGGCTGAGTGCGTCACTATGCCTTGTTCATTCCTTAACCTGTCGGTAGCTTTGTAAAAATCTGTGCTTTAATAAAACAGTCAGTCTTCTGGGTGAGCTCTCTGCTTTCCATCAAGTCCCTAATTTGGTAGACATAATTTTTTTTTTTCTGGTCAGTGAGGGCACTGGCTCAGGATTATTGCACTTGCAACAGAGTTTAAATAAGTCCTGGATGTCTGGAGCCAGTGGAGGGAAGAGTTGGTCAGAGAGAAGGGCAGCGTCAGTGCAGCTGGAAGGCAGAACCCAAATTCTATGGGCCCAGGGCAGTGGGCTCCCCTTTCTCTAGGGGACTGGGAGGGCCTGTGTCTGGCCAGGCTGAAGTTCTAGGTCTGTTGCCATCATGGCCTCCTCAGGCTCCTGGGCAATTTGGTAGACATGATTGGAAAAAATTATGAACAGCTACTATGATTATTTCATTCCTGGCTGTGCCTATAACTTCACATTTACAGCCAGAATCTGAAATGTAAACATATAGAACTTATGTTTTTATAACCTAAATTTCTTTTTTCTTTAGGTTTAATTAATATAATTATTTATGTAATTTCAGAAGAGATTTGCATGCTATGAATTTGACAAAGGACTGATAACTATAACCTACAAAGAACCCAAAATAATCAATAAGAAAAGACCAGATTTTTTGAAACAGTCTTACTTTGTTGCCCTGGGTAGAGTGCTGTGGTGTCATAGCTCACAGCAACCTCAGACTCTTGGGTTCAAGTGATCCTTTTGCCTCAGCCTCCCAAACACCTGAGACTACAGGAGCCCACCACAATGCCCAGCTATTTTTAGAGACAGGGTCTCCCTCTAGCTCCGGCTGGTCTCCAACCCATGAGCTTAGGCTATCTGCCTACCTTGATCTCCCAGAGTGCTGGGATTACAGGCGTGAGCCACTGCACCCAGACCCCCAAATTTATTTCTTGAATGCTGCAGACTATATCCTCAGTTCTTCCTTAGAATTATTTCTCACAGAATAATATTTTAATTCTTTATCGAAGATAGTCACTTCCTGTCTGCCTGTACAGAAGTACCAAAAACAAACAAATAAAAATTCTGTCTTGAAAACATAGAAGCCTATATCTGACTCCATCACAGAACATAATTTTTGCACTTCCATTTCCTCAAAGAGAGACAAAAACATTATGTGTTCTTAAGGTGTGAATATTTTGCAAGGTTTGTTCTCTTTTCATCTTCATCTTTATAGCTTCTTAAGAACTAATTTCGTGTACACCTTGTAAGGCACATTAGGGCACTTTGGTTCCAAATTAATTATTTTGACCCTCTGGACCCATTGAAGGGGGTTATGGTTGAGGGAGGTTATTAATTGAAGGTAGAAGAGAATGCATCAATAATTATTTTAATAGCTAACACTTAGCTAAACTGCAGTTATTATGTAATTACTAAATAATTACCACTCCCTACAAAAATCTTAACATTTTTAACTCTCATAATCCTTATAACATTAGATGTTGTTGTTAGCGTCGTGCGTATGAGGCAAGATAGAAAGATGAAGCACTTTGTCGAGGGTCCTAAGGTGGCGAGGACTTGAACCAGACGGTCCACAGACATGTCTAAAATCAGGGCTTTTAATCACAGCATTGCACTGTCACTCAGACCGTAATATTTTACTTCTCTTTTTTCTGCTGCTCATCTCACTAAAATAGGAAATAAAACTAAATACAGTAGATCTTCTGCATTTGTGAATTCCATATCGGTGGATTCAGCCAAGTATAAAACAAAAATATTTTTAAAAAGTTGTGCCTGTATAGAACCTATGCAAACTTCTTTCTGTCTTTATTTCTAAACAATATATTATAACAACTATTTATATAGCATTTACATTTTGTTGGGCATTATGAGTAATCTATGGATGACAATGTACAAGGGAGGATGGTTGTAGCTTTTTACAAATATTTTATTATAAGCACTTGAGCATTCCTGAACTTTGGTGTTCATGGGGGACCCTAGAACCAGTTCCCCCAAGGCCCAAGACTGTAAATAAAATTATTTTACCATGATGCCATTTAACTGAAACAAAATGAAATGAATCACTGAGAAGGAAAGTCATTTTAGAAATGTATGACCAGCGGTGACATAAATGCTCCCAACAGCATGTTTCTGATCACACAGATCAGTGCCATGATGAGAAAAAAATTCCAATACCATTTCTGGGCCACAGCTGACATTATAAGCCTAGAAAGTCTGCTCTGGCTCTAACTGTGTATATATCATTGTACATAAGTTACAATACTTTTCTTGCTTATAAGATGTGACCAATAAGATCACTGTATAATAATTACATCTCCTTTCTATTACTTTTGACAATATTTTGTAATAATGTATCTGGAGGTTGATAACAACATTTGTAAGCATTTATAGCTTACCAAGCAATTTGACATCAAAGTTTAAAGAATAATAAATACCAAGAGCTTAACCCAGCATTTTTATTTGGCCTCAATTCATTTGCACTGCACATTTTTACTCACGTGGGTTGGACTGTTTCTCACAGCATATAAAACGTATTTCTGCTATGGAGCTTGAGATAACGGAGGAGCTCCAGGGTGTGTGCTAGTGGTTTGTAAACCAGGCTAACCATCAGAACCACCTGGCCAGCATTTTGCAGGCACAAGCTGCCAGCCTCCACTTTGGAGCTTCTGATTCTGGTTTTAACAACTGAATTGGCATTTAATATTTTCTGCATAACTATGATGGTTTGCCAGTGAAAAGATTTCACCAGTTTGAATACCTTGAGAGGATATGAACAGACTGTGAACCTCCAGTTGGTTACCCTGGAAAATACCTGTTATTACAAATAGTTTACTGAATCACATTATTAAAAAGACTTATAAGACTCCACAGAGTCTACAAGCCAAAGGTACAATGCAGGGGGAATAAGAGAGGGCAGGCAACATCAGGGCCCTCAGGACCCCCGAGGTAGCACTCGCCAGGGTCCAGGTTATGCTCACAGAGAAACACTTTTTCTCCAGATTGGATGAGAAGATTTGTACAAGAGCCTTGGTTTGGAGAAAATTCCCTTATAGTTTGATTATATGGACAAGAGAGGTTGTCTAGCTAATTATGTTAATGAAAACCAAAAATATTTAAGCTGGGCCTGAGTGCCACCAGAGGAGTTTCAAACTTTAAACATCATTATTATAAATGATTATTTATTCCATTGCTGTTATGTTGGGCAAGATTGGCCAAGACTATACTTCCATATTCCCCAGAGATAAGCACATGGCTGTTCCAGTCCAATTGTAAACTAACTGCACTCTACCTAATTGTATAGACTCACCTCTCCCCACACATGCCGCCCAAAGGTGACGCATGCATGGAGTTAAAGGATGTCTATAGTATATATGAGCAATGGTCAGTCCAGGGCTACAGCAACAAGTGGGCCCTCATTTATAATGTTCATTTGGTTTTCACGGCTATTTCTCAATCTCAGATTTCTGCTTACGTTATCCATCTGTTCTTGTATGCTGTCTACTTTTACCATTAGAACTCTTAACATCTTGGTCATGGTTATTTTAAATTTTCTCTCTGGGAAGTGCAATAGTTATGTCATAACTGAGTCTTATTCCTATGCTTGCCTTGTCTTTTCAGATGATGTTTTTCTTGCTTTTCAGCATGCCTGTGATTTTATGTTCAAAACTGGACACAATATATCAGGTAAAAAGAACTGAGGTAGATACACCTTTAGTATGAGGTTGTATATTAATCTGGCTAAGAGTCTCACTATGTTTAAATGTTTGCTGTATCTCTAGGTGCCAAGGTCTTATAATTCCTTTAATGTTTTTGTCTTGTCTTTGCTGTTGTCTTTGTTATTTATTTATTTATTTATTTATTTATTTATTTATTTATTTATTTGAGACAGAGTCTCACTATGGTCCCCTCAGTAGAGTGCTTTGGCATCATAGCTCACAGAAACCTCAAACTCTTGGGCTTAAGCAATTCTCTTGTCTCAGCCTCCCAAGTAGCTGAGACTACAGCTCCTGCCACAACACCAGGCTATTTTTCTTGTGTAGTTGTCATTGTTGTTTAGCAGGCTCAGGCCAGGATCGAACCCGCCAGCTTCAATGTATGTGGCTGGCACCCTACCCACTGAGCTATGGCTGCTGCCTGTCTTTGAGTTTTTCTAAATACTCATTCTTAAATAGTCCAAATTATGTAGCTCTTTCAGGTACAAATCCACTGTTATTCTTCTGAAGCCCCATTAATGTGGTGGTCAAGAGGAGGGGAAGAAGAGCATTCTTTAATCTTATGACTAAATCTCAGTCTTTCAGTGGGTCTGCAGTGGGCTGTGATTTTCACAGGTGTTTCTTACCTTTTTTTGTCTTCCCACTTAGGTGCGACAGGAAAGCTATGGTTGGATGAAGTTAGGTAATTGCCCTGCTGAGGACATAAGATAAAATCTTTTTTCACTAGAAGGTGGGACTTGTTACAATGAACAAACTAGTGATATTTCAAAATGGTTAATTTTTTCTCCTCATGCTAAGGTGACTTTTGTGGGGGGTGGGGTGAATCTGATGTGGTTCCTAGAGGTAAAACTCCAGAATGCACAGGGGGTCCTCCTAAGAAAGACTCCTAGGATTTCCTCATTCTCCAGCTCTTCACAGTTAGCCTCCAGCATGTCATCAAAATTACCATTCCGGGTTAGTGCCTGTAGCTCAAGGAGTAGGGCACCAGCCCCATATACTGGAGGTGGTGGGTTCAAACCCAACCCTGGCCAAAAGATACAAAATTACCATTCCAGTGATCCTTGCAGTTCCTAGCTCCCCGGCTTCTGTTCCAGGTAAGCTGATGTCAGCCCCACTCTGTATTCACCTTTCTCTCCACATTTCAAGATAGCAGTTTGCCCTGTGACTTCAACTCTCTACCAGGACCCAGAAAGGTAATTGATTTTCAATGTATTCAGCTTTTTTCTTATTGTAAAGCTGGACTTCCAAACTCTTTATATGTCATAATTGAAACCTAAAGTACAAAGATGTTGCTATAAGGAACTTCTGAGTATATTAAGAATAGAAATTAGGTGAAATAATACCAAAAGATTATATGAGGAGTGATCTATAATTCCCTTCATATTGTAGAACTTAGTTCACTGTTTTCCTCTCTATATAGAAATTTTATGAAAAAAATTAATAGCATTGACAAGCTTACATGGGAATATTTTCTGAATTTAAAAAGTAAAAGAAAAACAAGTCCATTTTAGAAACTTTTTGTAAAATATAATCAAAAAGCAAACATGGTAACTTATTATATACACATATTTATGTCCTGTTATTTATAAAAGATAAGGATAAACTGATACATCATCAAAAGAATTTTTCCAGCCAGAATGAGTATTTTCCCCTTCATCCTCCTTTTCTTCATAAAAACCTCCAATGAGCACCAATGCCCACCTATGAAGGATAAATAAGTGGATCAAAGAAAAAAGTAACATAATTTGGTTAGCATAGAGGACTATTCAAAGAAAAGGAAATTTCCAAAATCTTTCATCTCCTAACCTCAAAATACCTCATGTAAAGAATACACATTAGTCTCATGTTTTTATGAACTGGCCTATTTCTTAAAAGTAGGCCATCCAGATTCTCTGAATGTAAGTAAACATGAGAAAACATATTATTTTATTCACTTTGGTATGAATTTAGAGCAGCTCTCCCATTCAGTCCACCTGCACCATCTGAATTAATGTCACGAGACTGTAGTTGTTGAGATCTCAAACGTGTGCAATGCATATTCTCTAAAAGACTTTTTAAACTAGTGGTATGAATTCTAGCAGTTCTTTTATGTTTGCCTTTCATTAAGAGAGATGACAAAGTCTCTACCTTGCTCCTAATACTAAGTATGACAATTCAGTTCATGAGCTTACCCTAAAAAATGTGCTGAATTCATAGTCATAGCACTTTTTATAGAATTAGTTTGTGAACTTAATTTTCAGGGTCTCATGGGATGACAGATTTGATGGCCATTCTAGAAAAGGAGTTCCAACCTTTCTTTGAAGAGTGGACCAGGCACTGGCACAGTGTATAGTTTCCCAAGGGAAGTACTTTGAAGGTGACCACAGAGATATTCAGCAATGAGTTAGGTAGCTCTTTTTCCAGTGTAAGTTCATGAGCTTAATAGTCCAACTTTGTGTTTGAAAGTGAATTACTACAATACATTTGACAATTCACACATACACACAGACAGATGTGAGTAATACTTACTTACGATCATGAAGGATTTCATGCTGCCATTTTTCATATACCTCACAAACAAATATATTGCTATTTCTCAGTTTTCTGGTAGGATGATATGTCAAACAAGAAATGATTCAATCAGACATTCAGAAATCACTCAGTTTTACATATGTTCAACAAGAGAATACAGATGAATCGGAAAAGGAAATGTCATATCACTAAAAATAATATTAACTTTATCAAATGGATGGGAATATACTGCTATAGCTATCTATCGAGCATATCATATTTAAGCCCTTAGAGTTCATACTAAAATTAAAAAAGAATTGAAAAGTCATATTCTTCCTTCAACTTACAAAATTATTCTTTTGCATATCAAAAATTGGCTCTTTTATGTGAGTTTCCCACTTCCGCAGAAATTGTTTATTGCTAACTGGCTTTGTAAGGCTGCAGGGAGTATGCCTTCTTCTTTAATATCCTTCTAAACGAAAGTGGAATGGAATCCACAGGGAATGTTTAGTTACATCAGGAAGGTGGAGATTTGACTGATTTGTTCTTTTCTTATGAAAGGGATGATAAAAGAAATGTTCTAAGATTGTTTTAATCTTTATTAAATCTGTTTTCACACAAAGAAATACAATACCTCACTGAAACTGACAATATAAATGTATTTGCTGTTTATACTTCCTCTGTGCAAAGGTAGGAAAAAAATAAAAAGCAAAGACTGGACTTTTTTCTCTCATAATATAAAACTGATCATCCAGCAGTTTTAGGTGCAAAGATCTCTCCAGAAATTTGTTGACAAATAAATAATCATCCTTATCAGTTACTAGATAATATTCCATTATAGTTGTGCAAAACATAATTGTGACACATGTGCTATTTAAATTGCAAGTGTACTATTTAAATTTGCTGTACGTTTGGAAAGGGCCTTGGAAATCCTCCTTCTGAATCATCCTCACTTCTCTAGTTCCACAGGTCAGGAACCTATATCTCTAGAAGGTTGCAAAAATAATAAAATCGAGACAACAATTCCATGTTTTCTGATTTTTAACCCCAAATTCCCTTTCCAAGTCAAATATCTGTTTGGTTATCTAGTTAGCCTGAGCACAGGATGGTATCCAGATAATAGTTGAGAGTTTGATGTGTGCAAGAAAGACAGGAACCAATGTAGAAATGGAGGCAAGCCAGACAAGCAAAGAAGCATGGCACCAAGGAAAAAAAAGATAACTTCCTGCGCAGATGTAGAGAGATCACCTAAGGCCCTACACGGTATAGGCTTTTGGAAGAATAGATGGACACAACTCAAAGGGTTCCACTTTTACTGATGGAATACTCACACGCTAAGTGAAAAAGGAATTGGTTAGGCCCATAGAGGGGATTAGATTATCTCTGAGAGGAAAATGTACAAAGAAAATGAAAAATAATTGGCTGAAAGGGAAGAAAGATAAATTTGATGATGTATAAGCTTAATTATAACTTATGAATATTTGCCCACAAGTCTTCACATAGTTATTTATTTCATATTAATCTAGGCGTGGGTTGAATTTGTTTTGAAGTATACACTGAATCCTGCTTCCAGGTGGGCCATAGATTAGAACCAGTATGTCCACAGCAGCCTTTCCCCTCTTGGCACACATAAATCAGAGGATTCCAATCCATGGGCAGAGATGGACTGATCTATGCACGCAATGAAATATTGATCCCTGTACCCTTTGGGAAAGCTGGATCGAAACTGACGCAATTGAAGCCTGATCAGCAAACCAGAAATAAGCTATGAGGGGTAGAGGATAAAACAAGAAGATGATGGAATAAAGGGACAATAAGGCAGGCAGACGTTCAGATTCTGTAGTCAGGAAATGACACCTGTTCTGAAGAGACAGAGACTGTAAACTGATGGTCCTCGTGGCCTCACTTTCCTTCCATTCTTACAGTTGAACTTGACTGAGGTTGCTCAGCTGAAGGGCAGCAAGTTCACTAGCAGGACCTAGTATTGATATGCAAATGACATTTGAGCCCTAGTCACCAGCTTTGTCAAACAAAGTCATTTCTCATAATCAGAAATCTTGCTGTGTCACATGCCAAGCTGGGAATTCCTGGTCCCTCCTTCTCTAACAGTATAAAATCTGCATGGTGAGAGAAGTGGCTCCCCATCCTGGGGTACTCTCCAAGGGGTATCCAGTTGCATTAAGCATACTTTTCTGTGATTATGAGAGTCTAAGGGACCATATGCATTCTACTAACACTTTGCTTCCCCAGTAAACCTGGCATTGTACTTAAACCTTGTAGCTGGATGATTTTTGAAAAGCCTGAAAAAATTTCTAAGTCTCTTTACTTTATGGTTAGTTATACCCTGGCTTTAAACGAAAACTATAATTAATTGCAGAAAGGCAGAAGAGTGTGAAGGCAAACTTCAGTCTTTGAAGTTATAGTTAGTCTTTAGTTTGAACAATACCTCTGGCACTTAAGGAAATATATAATTTATGATATGGATATTGATAATACTAAGTTTTAAAGAGGGCTAATAAAGAACTGTATGTACAGCATTTAGTACTATACATCTATGCAGTCAACTCAGAGGAAACAGAACTAGGATCTTTACTTGAGTATACTAATTTTATTGCCTGGCACCCAATAAAAATTATCAGGTGTGTATGCATTATATATATATATATCATAGGATATAGCACATAGTAGATACTTCATAACAATTACCCCTGTCCTCTTTCTTTTCTCCATACTCAAACTATCAGCCCCTTTTTTTTTTTTTAATGACAAAACTTGGCTGTATACATGTATAACTTTCGGCTATTCATATAAATTAATTGATTCATCATAACATTAACAGTCATCACGACTAATTACAAAACAACCACCACAACAATATCAAAGCTTCAGACTGTGAAGACTAATTTCCAAGAAGCTTCCTTTAAGTGAACTAAGCAATGGCATCACCATTCATTGAAATGCTCTACAGGAGACATGCCAACTTAAAAGTTCTGTCCTGCTTGGATGAAATTAAATCAGTTATTAACAGTGGTCAATTACCTGTTTTGTTCTACATCAATTACATTTAGCAGACAGTAGTTTTCTTCAAGGTATGTGCTGAACACTGTGGGAAGGAAAACTGAATAACATGCAGTCATTGTCCTACCTAAATTATTGGGTTATTTGGACAATTTATTCAAGAAATAATGTATGTGATACTTTTTGTAAGAACCCATTTTTCAGAAATCCTTCTACTGCAAATCACCAAACCAACTTGATCAAACAAACACACAAAGAGTGGGGAGCAAGACTCTGTCTCTGATAATCAAAGTCCATGACTCCCTGGGTTCAGGCATGGCTGGACCCAGAGGCTCAAGTAAATAATAAATAATTTGTTCCTGTCTTTCTGACAGCCTGTCCTAGTTCTGTTTCCTATGAGTTGACTACATTTTCACTTGAGTTGACTTCATTTTCAGACTGCTTGCTTTTGTATTGCCAAAATGGCCCACAGCGACCCCAGGATCACATTCTTACAGTTTAGCAACCTAAATAGAAAGAGAAGTCCTCTTTCCCAGGCTTCTAACAAGAATCCAGCTCTGTGATACCAAAACCTTAAGGGGTAGAGGAAATATAAATTGAGACTCCTAATGAGAATGCATGTGAAATAACTTAAAATATTAGCAAATAGAATGCAATAATAGCTTTCTCAAACTTATCAATATCTGTTTAAGAGAAGAAACCCACCAAAAAGAAAATATTGACATTGGGCATCTTGGGCACATTATTGCTTCAGGATCTCAGTGAACTAAAGAAGGGTTCATTTGCAGTTCTTCATTGAATTGTAAATGAACCTCAGCTACTGCACAAATCACTGGGGATAAGAAACTTGGCCCATGATTTGGAAGAGTTTAAAATTCCATTGTGAAAAAGGCACATTCCTGGAGATTCTAGCTCTTCTTCTGTTCCTTGGCGGGACTCTTTCCCCTGGCAAAGAGTCAGTCCAGGATCCCAGAACAGCCGTTTCTCTCCTTCTGTCCCATCTTCGCCATTGCGACCACACTGGGCACCAGGTTGTAGACTGTCATTTTCTCTTATAGTAGCCTGGACTTACTAAGACAGCCATTCTCTAAATAGATAAAAATGTATTGAGGCAAACACCCTTCATCTCTCTGAATGGTAAAGTGCAGGTGCAGGTGCAGGACAGCACGGAAGCGGAACACAGAACTGTGGGTCTGTCCTGTCTCAGAAGCATCAGTGGCCCATGCCTAGGCACCGGGGAGCAATTAGCCTCTGCCAAATGTTCCACTGTGCTCATCAAATGCTAGAGGATCCACGTCCAGAGGCTGGAGTTAAATTTCTCTCTTATTTTGATCTAGATCTGCAACCTTCTGTCTGGCAATAATGAGATGTTATTCAGCCTCTCAAATTCTCAACCAATTATCATGAGCTTTTTGGTTCTAGGGATAAAATCTGCCCAAAGAAGAATAAGAAATGGCATTTCCAGCTTTTGTTTTATATCCTGGAGTCGCGTTTTTAGGTCTCTAGATAGTTTTCACGGCTCGTCAGGCGACTGTCTTCAGAACATCCCACCTCTTGCTGTTAGTCGTGATATGCCTTGACTGGTAATAACCTGACAGACAGCATTTACTTCTTTCTGTTGGTAAAGTTCACTTCTTTTATTTCCTCCCTCTGTAAGATGTGGTTTGACCTTTTGATTGAGGATTCTTCAGTTGCACCCTTTTCGGATGACCTGTCAGTTTAGTTTTTCTCTACTCATCTCCCGCAATTTTGGTATAGAATTGATATTTACCTCTGTCTTCAATGTTAAAATGCCTGATTTCACCTCTTTATTTTTTAGTTTGGTTTTCTTCAGCCTTCCTAGGTTTATTAACTCTTCTGCTCAGCTCATCCAAACACTTCATTTATTGAAGTTTATTTGAGAATTCCAGTAAAGCCAATTGAGATCTATAAACTAAATTGCTTGTAATTTTGTCTTTCAACAGGTCAAAGGATTTGAAAACGACTTCTGAGGACCCTGATACCCCTTGAGAAACACAGGTGTTAATGTCTCCTTTTGTTGTAGGGCCAAAGGAGGAGAAGAGTGAAGAGCAATAAGGGACAAAAGAAAGAAAAAGAGGAAAGAAAAAGAAAAAGGGGAGGGAGTAAAAGGAAAGATTGACAAAACAGAAGAGAAGAAGAACAGAAAGAGAGAGATGAGAGATGGGGTGTTTTGACCGACACCTGTGATTTCCAGCCTCTGGGGGGCTGGGATGGGTAGGTCCCTCGAGATCAGGAGCTACTTACTAGCCTGAGCAAAAACAAAACCCCACCTCCACCAAATAGAGAAAAAAAGGGCAGTCTGTCACAGTGGGGACCTACCAATAGTGTCATCTGAAGGCCAAAGCTAGATTCCACCCTAGACTGTGGGATCAAGTTTTCCCTGAGTCAGGTCCAATCCAGACCTCAGGCCTCAGGGTGAGGGTCTGTCCCATGAATGCAATACAGATTGGCAAAGAATAAAATGATCAGGAAAAAAGAGAAGATGATGATAATAAAAATATACTTAAAAAATGGAAAGTATTTTGGGGGCAAAACACGATTGTAAGAGGGGCTTTACCCAATAAATGCAATCAGTGTAACATGGTTTCTTGTACCCTCAATGAATCCCCAACCCCCCCCAAAAAAATGGAAAGTAAAATTTTGTAAGATATAAAAAAAGAGAGCATATCTTAGTTGCTACCTGAGAAATTTACATGGGAAACATAAGAAAAATGGAGGAATCTGTACAAAAAGAGAGAGAAAAAGAAAGCAATGGAAAGAAAAGAAGGACTAAAAGGGGTAAAGAAACCATAGCAAAAACGAAGCCCTTATTATTGGAGAAAGTAAAAATGAAAAAATAAAAATACAATAAAACTAAACAAAACATGCAAATAAGAAAATAAACCCTAAGGAAAAGAACTGGGGTCGGGGGGAAGGAATAAAAGGAGCAGAGAAACTATATCAAAAATGAAGCCATTGGCTCAGTTCCTGTGGCTCAACAGGCTAAGGTGCCAGCCACATGCACCTGAGCTAGCGGGTTCGAATGCAGACCTGGGCCGGCCAAACAAAAATGATGGCTGCAACCAAAAAAAAAAAAAAAAAAAAAAAAAATGAAGCCATTACTATTGAAGAAAGAAACAATGAAAAATTAAAAATACAAAAACAAAACAAACAAAACACTTGGGGGGAAAAGAATTGAAAAAATATATACATGTATTGCCTGGACAATAGGTGATGCTCTGGTGTGAGATGTTGATTGAGATGCTGATACTGCTATGGAAGATGAGGGCTGGAAGCCACTACCTAGTTTCCAAGGCTTCCCAGTTCCATCTTCCTGATTTATTTTCCCTCGGTCCCCACAGGGTTCAGAGCCTCAAGTTCTAGTCAACCTACTTAGGAGACATGCCTTGAACTTCCCAATAAGTGCCCCTTGGCCACAAAGTGGTTTTCTCAGAAATCAGGGTTTCACTCGAGTCTCCCCAGTGGTGGCTCCCAGCTGAGCTGGCACTAGAAGCCTGCAGGCTGCTCCTCCCACGTGGCTCTCTCACAATGGTGGCACACTGCCAGCAGACAAGCAACAGGAGCTTCGCTCTGCCTGGTAGCTCAGTCCCAGCCACTGGGCACTATTTAAGACCACTTGCTCACCCAAGCTGTCTCCACGGAGCTCCGGCAAGTACACAGGACAAAAAATGTCTGCCAGACTGGCCTTCTCTGTCTGAAACCCACTGCCGCACCAGCTAGGTTCTGGGAGCATGCAGGCATTTGCCTTCTGTGCCAGTTCTCCGCTGCTCCCGACCTCAGTTGGCTCCTGGAGCCTTTGGCTGCCTCTCCGCTCTCCCCTGAGGCAATCCTCCAGGCAGGGCTCCCCAGCCAGAGGTGGCTGGAGTCCTTTCTCCCCATCTCACCACCAGCAGCTGCAAAGAAGATATCTTTAGACCATCACCTGACTCTGCCTCTGTCAGTTTCTTTTATGATGCAATTCTAAAAAAAGTTTTAGGCATAAGAAAATATTGCCCAAAATTCTGTAATATGAGTGTTACTAACTTGAGGTTCATATCAATATTTATCTATGATCCATTACTTACAGCTCTATCGAGGTATATTTTATATATGATATGCTGATATATTTAAGCACACAATTTGATAAGTTTTGACATAAATATATGTGCAGAAATCCAAACACTGCAATCAAGATAATGAAAGTTCCCTTCACCTACAAAAGTTTTGCTCATTCTTCTTTGAAATCCGTCACTCCCTCTGATCCCTTGATAACCATTGATCTAGTTTTTGGCAGTATATATTATCTTGCCTTTTATATAAAGGGAATCATACAGTATGTTTACTTTTCTCTATATACTTTCATTCATAATGCTTTTGTGATTAGTCTACGTTGTTAGATTATTAAAGTTTACTTTCCCTTGTTTAAAAAAATGCCCCATTGCTTCTGAAAAAAACAAAAAAACAGTTTCTTCTTGGATCAACCTTGACTAGTTATCAACATGATCTTCATTCTCTGATTGGACGTTGTCACTGATGTTTGCCCCCCACGCCCCTACCCAGAGGAGCTGCCAGTTCCTTGATTTAGCACTAACTATCCTGCACATACCAGCACGTACTCATCATACCAGGGCTCGCTGCCCATATGGAGATCCTTAGACTCTTCCATTTTCTATGATAGTTTTAAGTATGGGTGTGCATCTTAGCTTCTTCCATTTGTGTTTGGATGAATTTGATTTCCTCTCCCAGAGCCTGTGTCTTTCTTTCAGGATCACACATTGGTTGTTCTTGGAATAAACGCTGAAGCTTTTCTTATCCTGTGGTTGATTATGATGCAAATGAAATTACTTACTGATTGCAGGGTTTGATTTATCCAGAACATAGAGCATATCAGGATTTCCATCTTCCCCCAACGATGGGATACTGAGTGGATGCCAGTCTTACCTCTGGTGGGGAACACAAAATGTTTACAAATCATCCACTGCTCTGTATGTGGTTCCCATAGGGGGAGAAAGAAGCTATGATGGAGCTTCTCCTTCAGTGGGTAGGAGAAAAGGAAGAAGCACCCCTGGTGAGTGCCTCAGCACAAGTTGTTGACTTGTGCTGAGGCAGAAGAATCTGTCATTTTGAAGAACTGAAAGAACAAAGGTAGGAGCAGAGCACTGGGCAGGAGGCAGGGGAGGTTTTCTGAAAGAAAAGGAGTTTGGGCAAAGCAGTTAACAAACCCACAGGGGACCAGTCACACTGGTGAAAACATAAAGAGGCAGGTGTCTAGGGTTGGAGCTGTAGTCACACTGACGATTGCCTGGGCCAAGGGGCACATAGTGGTTTTGGAGTCTAGCAAATTTATAGTTCTTTCCTCATCTTGGCAATGAGTATATCAACTCTGACCCCCAGAGTTCCTAGAAATATTAAATTCCATTCAGTGTGAAAGGTCCTCAGGTCTGATCCATCAAAGGGGACATGTGATACCAAGATTTATGCAGATTAATGGAATCTTAAGCTCTCTTGCCTAATGTTAGTGGGTTTTTCAAACCTATAAATAATCTCCCCCACATTTAACTTCCTGCCAGGCCCCCATAGACCTAAACATAAAGCCCAGCCCTGTTTCTGCGATTTGCCCAGCACTACCCTCTGGAGACTGTTGGAGGGTTATCAATACCATTAAGGATGTCCAGGTGAAGGGACATTAGAATTTTCAGGATAGAGGCTGAATATCAGTCATATCTAATATGCAGAAAAGAATTAACACAGCAGGCCTGAAACTACTGACTTCAGAAAGGCTTGCTTGCAAGGTTGGCCTTTTGCTGGAAAATTGGATTTCTCAAGGGTTCTCCACCTCCCAGAACTTGTAGGAGTGGCTCACTGTACTTAAACTGTCATACAAACAACATAATTAGTGCTAGGCAATTCTTTTCCTTCTGAATGTCCGAAATTTTGGCACAGCTAGACAGAAAATGCCTATATGACCACAATCCAATAAAAATTTTGATACTGAGTTTTTTTTTTTTTTTTCTTTTTGCAGTTTTGGCCGGGGCCAGGTTTGAACCCTCCACCCCCAGTATATGGGGCCAGCGCCCTACTCCTCGAGCCACAGGTGCTGCCCCTGAGTTTTTCTATGAGCTTCTCGAGTGCATACTATTCTGAATGTGTTGTTGCAGTTTTTTGCATCCTTTGTGACTCAGCTGGAGGAGGACACTTGCAAGCTTGCGTCTGTTTTCCTCCAGACTTTTGCACCTTTTCACTTTGCTAATTTTGCTTTGTGTCTATTCACTATAGTACATTATATCCATGAGTTTGGGCATCTTCTAAGGCTGTGAATTTTCCTAATGAATCTGGGAGCGGTCTTGTCACCCTCAAACGAATGACATACTGTTCACCACCTCAGTAACCAACTCATGCAGGCATACATCAGATGTTCAGTAAGTGCCTATTCCTTCTTTTTTTCCCTTTATTCTTCTATGTCTTTTTTTCTCTCATGGCTCATTACTCATTTATTCATTGAAAAATGTTTGTTATGAGCCCACAATATTCCAGGCAATGTATAGGTTAGGGGATGACCACAATGAGCCAGATTCTCTCCCCTGATCTCATAGTCCAGTATCTAAAGTTGTCTGTCTAATTCTGTCTATACATGAGGTCACCACAAAAGTTTTAAAATAGACTATGTTACGGGACATTCTTTCACTTCCAAGGAACACAGTTGACAATGTTCTTTCTGATTTGCCTGTTTTTTGACTTTTGTGGTGATCTCAAAACTTTTGTAATGATCCACTTATCTGGGCTGGGTGGAGACATTGGGGCAAGGAAATTCTTGCCTCTCCTTAAGATGTATATCTGAGCCCCCAAATCTCCTAGAACAAATATCTGACCATATCCATAATTCCTAGGGTACTTCTGGAGGAAGAACTATCCATTGGCAAATACTAGCTCTCTGTATAACCACAAAGCTTCTTTATTTATGAAGATACAAGATTTGATCCCTGGGTTTCTGGTCTGGAATGAATAATCAAGCTAAAATCCCAACCCCACAACTCAGAGCAGCAACTTCAGGGAAGAATGGCTTCAATGAAGCACTAGCCACCAGACCCCATAACCACTTGACCTGGAGCAGAACCAGTGACTTGTGCTTCAGGGTTCACAACACAAGGTCAAGGCCTTGGTGCCCTGATTCCTGAGGTCTAAGTTCAGAGGACAGAGCACAGGGACTAATCTCTTAACCCTCAGCCAAGAGATCAGAGAACCAAGCATAGAAACACAGGGCCTGAGTCCAGACTTTCAGGACATGGACCAGACCCTGAACTTAGAACTCAGGATTCAAAGTAGAAGCTTAGGTCAAGGTCCCAAGGCCAGCCCAGAGAGTAGATCTCAGAATGCAGAGATCAGATTCCAAGCCCAGAATTGACATGCCAGAGTTTACATCTTGGGAGGAAAGGTGGAGAATGGGAAAGACAGGGCTGTTATATGCTTGATGCTTGGCACCTCAAGAAGTTCAAGAGACCCGTCTGGGTCTGGATTTAGTCTTTCAAATGTCAAGATCTTAACCATACCTGGCATTTGCAATGCTTTTCTTCCTGCCTAAAATGTGCCTTCTTGCATTTTTGTACTTCAGGACTCTTTCTCTTACCAGAGAGGCCTTCCCTGACCACACTGTCTTTGGATGAGCTCTCCATTACTTTTTCTTTCAGCTTTTCATTTATTTTCTTCATAGCAGAAATGTAAATTTGTGTCCTCTTTCCCCATTACATTGTGAGGTCACAAAGGCAGTCATGTTTTCCTTTGTCTCCCAGGCTCTGTCCCAGAGCCTGACACATAGTAATTTCCAGGTGGCAATCTGTAGAATGCGCAGATGGGGCAGGGATGTGTCATCATCTCTCAGGGCATACCTCAGCCCACTGCAGTTCTAAGCATGGCCAGAAGATGGCAGGGCTGACTCACACTTCCCAGTGGAACACAGCAAAGTTGAGCATCCCTCAAGTGTTCCGAAGCCCTCATCCCTTGTTCTTTCTTTCGGAAACAAGGTTTGCTGGGTCTCCCTCATGGAGTAGCTTTCCCAATTACGGTCCTGACCAATGTGTCATTGCTAAATGCTCTGCCATTTTTAAAGCTGAATGACTGAGCCCTTGAGTAAGTCACAACACTCAGGTCAGGATGGAGTGGGATCAGATGTGCGCACATCTCCTGTCCTTGACCTCTCCTCTCACTGGGGGTCTGGCAGCTCGGCATTCGGCTGGATATGAGAGAGAGGGCACAGTTGGTGTCTGCCTGTACCAGCCAAGTGAAAGCAGTCTCTCCTTGGCCCTTCCTCCTGGGAACATCTTCCTTATCCTGTCCCCAGCCTCCAGTCCACTAGGCAGTTTGCTTTCCTCCCAGGCCCCAGCTGTACCCCCAACATCCTACACCAGGAGAGATGGTTGTGGGATTGATGGAGTTCGCCCTGACCTAAGTGGACTGAACTGGCGCCAGTTTGTTGTGCTTGGGAAGGAAGGAAGAAAGAGGTCCAGCAGCCTCAGGTCCAGGAGGTCCTGGCCTGAGCCCAGGCTGGAGGACTCCTTGGTGGTGCATCTGCAGACAGAGGACACACACAGGGCATTTGTAGATTCATCATGTATACGGAAACACGGATGTGCCTACTTGCCAGTTATCAAAGGTCTCAGGTCCAAAGTTACTCTTCAATATATCCTCCCTGAATAGGACAGGATTCCTTCAAGTGATTCTCGACCTTCCTAATGCCACAGACTTTTGACATAGTCCAAAGGGGTCTCAACCCACAGGTTGAGAACTGCTGCTCAGACTTGTTTTTCAATTGAGCATGGTGCTAAGCTTTTTCATAGACAGCGCTAGAGAGATGTAGCAAGAAAAGGGGGCTCCAGGGGTTTTGGGATGACCTTGCTTTGTGGGCACAAGCACCTCCCGTGGAGCCATGGCCCAGATTCCCCGTGTTGCATCCTCTTCGAGTTTGCTCTTGAGGCTGGGCCTCCCCACGAGCTTCCTGCAGCTTCACAGAAGAAAAGACAGGGCCTGAAACTTCCTGTCTGCACCTCTGCCGTGATTGCTTACAATTGATCAATGGGTAGTCCCCCTTTCCCCGGGTGTGTCTTCTCCCTCAATCCTCCAGAGGCAAAGGCTCCTCCAGCCCAAGACTCTGTCCCTCAGGCCTCCTGCCCGCTCCCCACCTCCTCCCTGTGCAGCCTGCCTGTCCACCAGCTTCCAACCCGCCCATGCTCTTGGGTGGTGATTCCTGCTCCGCCTATGTTCACAGAAGTGCTCTAGCCCAGCAAATCAGAGCGGTTCTCAGCCACTCCGTGAGTTGGACACCTTCTCTAATGAGGTTTGAAGCACCACAGAGAATTCCATAGAGAATTTTCCTAAATGCCATACTTTTTAAGCACAGTTTACTAATTTCTTTATATTAAGCTTCTCCTATATAGATCATTGTGTGATGTTTGTCTCCTAATTGGCTCCAAAGCACTGAATTGCTGCATAGCTACGAAGTCACAGGTGCATTCATTTACTCACAAGTGCGGGCACAGAATTCAAGAAAAGGCATAGACTTATTGTCAGGTCCCCTCCCCCCAGGATTGTGCACAAGTGAATACACATGTACACACTTGGATACATGAAGGGTGAATTTTGGTCCAACTGCAGAGTGTGGGATTTTAAGTAATTAAATTAATGATGCCATCGATCCATTATTGCAACAGCTGAGCTCTTTTTATGTCTCTGGTCCCAGGAAGACACAAAGGAGCAGGGAGGGCATCAGGAAACCTGTCTTATGACATCAGATGCTCCCTGGGGACATTCATGACTTTGTGCTCTGGAGGAGTCATCCTTCTTCCCTGCTGAACACATAACAGATCACAAGAATCAAAAAATGAAACAATGTTGGGGAAAAGAGTGTTTCTGCTTAATTCCCTACATTTCTGCACCTCCTTAATGCCTTAATTTTTAACTGTCACAGGGAGGGGCATCTGGTGATCTAATTGGTTAGACCCCAGGCATTATCCAGCCACGGCTTTGGGTGTGCCTAGAAAGGAGAGTAGTGTCATGTCCAGGAGCGGCCATCTCTGTCCCTCTACTCCTGCTGGCTGGGATCTGTGTGATTGAGTTGCTTTGTGAGCATAGGAAGCAGACACATAATCTACTCACCTCAGTTTTATGTGCCAGAAAGCCTCGCTTGTTTGTTGCTAACACTCTGAAACCCCTGCTTTTAACCCTCAATTTCTATCTCTCCAGCTTTCCAAACCCAGGAGAGTCCCTGATTCTGCTCTTCCAGTTCCCCAGAGTATTTTCCAGCTGTATCCACCTGGGACTCACACTTCTATTGGGTTTATTATTTTGGTGATTTTACTGTTCAATTTAATATTTCCACTTAGTGCTCTCCACCACCTCTTGCCTGAGTAAGTATACAGGCAATGTCTTGTTCCATTATGGACACTACTTATGCTCATTTTGAATCCCGAGTAGCTTTTTCTGCTGATTTTGCACCAGTTAGTATGTGTTTCTGGTTCTGATCTTTTAGCCGTGGTGTGTGTACCCATCTCATCCCTTTCCTTATCACCGAGGTACCCTCCTTCCTTCAGATGGTGTTACCTTCTGACTGGTTCCTCTGCCAGGCCCTGCTCTGGGTCCTCCCTGGAGACCCAAAGTAGTGTCAGAGAATGAGCTCAGACAAGGGGTGTATGCGGCCCTAGAGAACCATGAATGAGGGACACCCAACAGGAAACTTGGTTTTCTTTAAAGAGAAACAGCCCCAGAGGAAAGTATTCTCTGGTATTCTCTGGGAGGAAGATACCAGGCCCGTGGAATAGACGAGTCAGGGGAAAGATATGGGAAGCAATGCCTAAAGGGCCAAGTGTGTTGTGATTTCTGTAGGAAATGAGCTGGTCCTTGTCCTAAACTCCAAACTTTCTTTTACTGCAGCCACCCTGGGTTCAGAACTGTGCCACAAGCAAATGTGGTCCCCACCTCATAGGCCCTCAGGGGCCTAGGAGTCCCCTGGTAATAACTTGCAAGATGCTTTGAGAACGGGTATGTATCTTTGTTACAAAGAAGACCCATGAGATTTGTATATCCTCAAAGACTTTATGAGTGAAAACGAGCAAAGAATAAACAGAATGAGTGATGGTACAGGATGGAAAGTGTGGAAGGTAAGACAGTAGAGTTACAAAGGCCTCTGCTGACAAAGCAGCCTGACAAGTGTGAGCTGCCCCTCACAGCTGGAACACGGTACCCCTGCGGACCAAGGGCACTTCCACAGAAAAGTAATTTCAAACAAACTTACTCTGTGAAGAGGCACAAAATCATTTCAAAATATTATCCACACATAGACAAAAAAGGCTGGTCCATGAACCACAAAAAGGAAAAACATGCCCTTTTCCTGTTTCGCTTGAAATTCTCCCCCTCCTTTACAAAACACAGCTTTGCCTTGCTCCGACCCACTCATCACCTAAAAAGAAATTATCGAGACATCATAGACTAGCCCATCATCTTATGACACCCCGTCCAGAACAGACTCCTCTTACTTAACCCTTCTCCCCAACTCACTAACACAAAATCAAACCCCCAAAACTCCCCTCCTGACAACCTGTTGCTGAGAAGTTTTATGTGGCACTGTTTATTGTGTTTCATGCCTCTGCTGTGACAAATAGGAAAAAGAAAACTAAAAATTAAAAACTATATCCTTCTTTGACTGTAAGCATGTTCCTGATGGTCTTTGGTTGGGGGATGGTGATACTCCCATTCTTTGCCCTTATTCTACTCAAATCATCCCAGTGGGAAAGAAATGGGGTTCCAAATCTTATTTTATAGATGTAAAAACTGAGAGTCCACAACAATATGGGATTTATGTAAACTCACATGCATGAGTCAAAACAAAGCCTCTGCTAACAGAGCTCAAGCTCCCGGATAGATCCACTCAGGAACACTGCTTCCAAAGGTAGAAAAACTATTGAACAGTCACTCTGGGTGAGTGAAGCTCACATGTTAAACAAGCTGTCATGGAGAGCTATGTGCCATGCACTCTGAGTGTGGACAGCTGAGGACACACCCATCAAGGGGAAACTGAGAATATGAACTTGGCCAAGGTCACACAGCTGGGAAGAGGCAGAGCTGGGATTGCAGTCCAGGCTTTAAGAGAAGGAGTGGTAGAGGTATAGCCAGTCCTCCTTCTGGTCTCAGAGCTACTGGTCTCTGCAGCCTCTTGGGGTGAGGTGCATTTCTGGAGGGGCTGTCAGAGTGAAGGCCATGAAGCCCCAAGTCTGGACACATGTACATAGAGGCTTTCACTGTGGAGTAGAGTACAGAGTCAGGCTAACGTGTTTGGAGAGGAGCATCTTATGGTGGGAAAGGCCTGCCAGGCACTGTGGAGCAGGAAGGTGCCTATACTGGGCAACACTAAGATTGGTGGCTCAACTGTTCGACTGACTTTCCACACTCATGCCTACCCACTCCTAGCCCAGTTCCAAGATAAGTCAGTGTCTGGAGGGCAGTTTCCTGATTTCCGATACTTTAAGCATACAGTAAAAGCAAGGCTTGTGATCAAAGCCAGTGCATCCAGTGACATGGCATCAGCTACCACATCCCACCTCTTGCCACTAGAGCAGGTTGCTATTGGCTGTTAAAGAGAAGGGAATAAAGTCGAACAAGTTGCCTGCTGCCTTTTTTGGCCCCTGGTTCTCCCGATATTGATCATCTGCTTTAGGCACGTGGCTTTATAGTACCCTAGACATTTTTCCAGGCACAGGAAATAGAGAGGCTGGAGATAGGGAAGCCAGCCCCTCCATAAGCCAAGGAAAGTCCAATTGAAGGGGACCTGGAAGGACATCTCACCCAATTCCTTCTGGTGTTTCAAGGCCTCCCTTCACCCCTACCACCTGGCCTTGCAGCCTCTGTGTAACACTCTTGTGACAGCCTCCCTCAAAACCCCATGCTAAAACAGCATTTTCCAGATAGCTATACTAGAGATATAGCTGAAGACTGAATGATTTGTGCCTCATAAAAATGTTATTCCACTCCTTCTAGATCCCCATTGAGCACTAGAAGATGGATCAAGCAATTTACCCACACAATATCCATTATCTTCACTGCCAACTGCCATTCCTTTGCCTTTGTTTCCTACCTCAATCAAGTGGCCCCTAGATATTCAAATCACAAACTCGTGTACCCATCAAAACTCCTCATGACTCTAACCAATTCCCAAGCTCAGTTAATTATAACTCCTAGATGTGTCTCAGGTGAATCTACTTTCTTGACCAAGGCCATTACCCTAATCTAGGCCATTGTCATCTGCCACTTAGATGATGGTAAGTGCTTCCCTGAAGATCTTTCAGTATCACTCCACAGTGCAGTCAGAACAAGCCTTGAAAATTCAGATGCAATCATCTCTCCTTTACTGGAATTCCTGGTCATCCTTGGGAGGATGCCCCAAGTCGTTAGCACAGTTCACAAGTCCCATTAACAACCAGCTCATGCCTCATCTCTCATAACGCAGATCTCACACTGTGTAAGTCCAGGCAGGGTGAGTAGCCTTACCTTGGGGGCCTGGCCTACCTTGTCTCACTTTCAAACCACCATACAGACCATTCACATTGTGAAGCCAAGAAAAAGATCTGAGAAAGCAAGAGTCATCTTTGGAACACCCACAGCTTCCCTCAGATCCCTTGTGGAAACTTCCTTTTTGACATAATCTCATGTAGATGTTGAAAAAATAATAAAGTTCCTCTGTGCTTTTCAGCCACCATTCACCAAAGATAGGATTTATGATGCCATAGTACAAGTTCCAAAATTTATACTGGGAATCACAACAATAAGATACAGGTGTTGTTTGTATTTAACCGTTATTTACCTGCATTCTTTTCTTTCTTAATGTCTAGTCCTATGAGATTTTACCACAACCGTATGTTTGTGTAATTACCACAATCAAGAAATATACAACTGTTTCCTTATCCACAATAAAACTTCCTCGTGCTACACCTTTATAGTGAGACTTTCCCCATAGCCCTGCCAACCAGTGATCTTTCACTATGTATATGATCTTATTTCAAGAAAGTTATATTACAAAGTTTATAAACTTTTGACATTGTATTTCTTTTAGTCAGCATAATACCCTTGGTATTTGTTCCAGTTATTACATGAATCAATAGTCTTTCCCTTATTTTTTCTGTGAGTTTTCCACTGTATGGATATACTACCTACCAAACTTTATCCAATCACATATAAAAGATGATAGAGTTCTTCTGAGGGATTTTTTTTTTTTTTTGGATATTAAAAATGAAACTTCCAAAATGTGTTATATATACACACATATCATTCAGTCTTAAAAAGGAATGAAATAATGACATATGCTGCAATGTGGAGGAAGCTTTAAGACATTATGACAAGTGAATTAAGCTGGATGCAAAAGGAAAACTATTATATGATTCCACATATATGAGGCACCTAAAGCAGTTAAAGTCTTGGAGACAGATAGCATAATAGTAGTTACCAGTGATTAAGAGGAGGGGAAAACAGGGAGTTATCAATTAATGGGTAGAGAGTTTTGATTTGGGATGATGAAAAATTTCTGAAGATGGAGAGTAGTGAAGGTGTCACAACAATGCAAATGTACTTAATACCACTGAGTCGTATGCCTAATAATGACCAAAATTACTGATTTTGTGTTAAATTTATTATACCACAATAAAAAAACAGAAAACTGAAGTGAAATGGTTGTAATATCGCATAGTAAGTAATAGGAAAGAAAATAATGCAAGCTAAGAGGATAAAGATTGCCTAGGTAGAATTATAACATTTCAAACAAAGTGATCAAGGCAGGTTTCTCTGGGACAGGAATAATGGAATAAAAGGAACAGAGCCAACCAGCCAGGCACTCAAGGGAAGGTCCAGGCAGGGAGACATCAAGGGAAAGCCTAAGGCAAATGTGGTCTTGCTCTGTTATGCCTTCCTGGATGAGTGTGAGTGCTCATGCACTTTTGTGAGTGTGTGGTGTGCATGAACATGTGTGTGCATTCATAGGTATCTGCATGATTTTCTGTTGGAAATAGGGATCTTGAAATATCTAACCAAGTGAACCTACTTATAGTAGCTCAGTAATGAGAACTGCTAAATGGCTGGTAATTGAAGGTGGAATTGTGCTGTAGTAGAGCAGACAGCTGCCTACCACTGTGCTGGAGGCTACTAAGAAGAATTTCCTGCAGCCCCAAGTGCTGCTTATTAATCTGGGTTTGAAAGCTAGGCCTGGGAGATCCTTGTTGACTTGATTGGGCCACCCTCCATGGCTGAGGCCAGCCTCCTCCTTTACTCCAAGGTGTCTGCCAGCATCCCAGGCTAGAGAGCCAGCTTCCTTGCCACCAAATCCCTGCTCTCAAGAAGCCCCAGCAAGTCATTTCTATCAAATGAGTCCGGGTTCCTGGATTTAGAGTCTGAGGAATTGACTTGACTCTAGATATGTGGAAGAGGCTTTCTAGGGATGGAGGAAGGGAAGGGGCGGAGAGAAGCTGTGTCATGGGTCTCCTTTTCTCTGCCTGCAGTAGGGCAACTGCGACTTTCCTCAATTACCTGACCATTTGAAAGGTAGACTGCACTTGTTTCCAAAGGGAGTCTTGGAGGATTAGACCTACAGCTCTGTTTTCTTAGGCAGCTATGACTGCAAGAAAGCTTTGAAGGACTCGTGACGTGTTAAGATTGAGAAATGGGCGAAGGATTCCAGGGCAGTTGCCTAATAGCCCGTGGTTTTGACCCACAGAACATAGGAATTCCTGCCAGGAAGCAGAGAGTGATCTAATGCCTTGCCAGGGCCAAAACAGTGAGAAATTGTAAGAGAAAATGCTCACCCTAGCAAACTTATCCTGCTGTGGAAAATAAAATGCTGAGAGGGAGGAAACTGAAGTTAGTTCTGGGTGGCTGTGATAATGACTAGTAAATAGCTTAATCTAACGTCAGGACATTGTTCTTTGAATCACCAACCTGCAGCTTAGGGTCTTCTTCTGAGTAAATGAAAGTTAACTGTCCCTGGAGCGAAATCACTTGCCCAGGTAAAAGATGGGCATCAGATAGCTGACGGGCCCAGAGGACAGGTGAGGGAAAGAGAGAGATTCTTCTGACCCCTGGGTCTCCACCGATTCCCATTCCCTCAACTAACAGCTGAGTGAGCTGGAGTGTGTGGTCCCAGTTGTTCTCACTGCCACGAGAAGCCGGCTCACAGCCATGTAGGGGCAGCACCAGAGGCCAGGGCACAGGTGTCCTCCTCCTGAGGGCCCCCACTGCATGCTTTTGTGCCTACCTTTGTTAAAATCCTAATCACATGATGTCACAAGGAATATTTGCTTTTCTGAATCCGCAGTCTGGAGGCCAGGCAGGGGTCATCTATTTCTACATAGTCTGTGCCCAAGTTATAGGACAGAGGGCATGTTTGGTAAGTAAGTGTTGATTAACTGAACAAGCTCGGATAATCCTCCTTGACTTTCTCCATGCCCAGGTGAGGAGGACCATGTGGCTGTTTCCACCGCTCCCTCTCCTTCTCCTGAGTGTGGTGGCAGCATCTCATTCAGAAACTGTAACCTGGGAGGACGTCCAAAAGACCTGCCCTGTGATTGCCTGTGGTTCTCCAGGCATCAACGGCTTCCCAGGCAAAGACGGGCGTGATGGTGCCAAGGGAGAAAAGGGAGAACCAGGTACAGGTTATGTCTCTGCAATTCTTCACCTTCCAGGGGAAACTCAGTGGAGATGGGAGGAGAATAATATCCTACTTAGGAAGATTGTATTTTTCTCAGCTACCTGTTATAGCTCAAAACAGTGAAAACAGCTCTGATCCTCTGGCACCCCAGGATTCTGCACAGCACTTTGTGGCAAGGGGTTGCCTTGCCTCTCTAGGAAAGTGAGAGGCCAAGCCATCTCAAGGGGCACAGGAGGAATTTTTCTTCTGTGAATCATAAGAAGTTATGGCCCAGAAAAGATAGCCCTGGGTCAAGGTCTCCTTCCTCTCTTGGGGTGAGATTGGGCATTGAACTGGGAAGAAAGAGAATACAGATACTAAAGCATATTTCCTTTGTCACCCAACAGGCCAAGGACTCAGAGGTTTGCAGGGCCCTCCTGGAAAGTTGGGGCCTCCAGGACCCTCAGGGTCCCCTGGGTTACCAGGAGTACCAGGTCCAAAAGGAGACCCTGGGACATGTCCAGGTAAGGAGCTCACTCAGCAAGGTCTGAGCTGAAGGCAGCCAGGGTAATAAGACCTGAGCACCTGCTGGGAGGTGTCCCTTCAAATTTGCTTCCTGACCCAGTGCCCACAGCCTTGTTGGAGCCTCAGGAAATTTCCCTGCATGCCTGAGTATAGATAGACAAACCTTTCAGGACAAAGCCTTCATCAGGCTCCCCCTGGAGGAGCTAAGCCTGGGTTCCCCTTCAGTAGAAACTTTCCAGTGTGAGGCCCTGGTGTGAGAGGGAGAAAAAAGGCCATTTAAGTGTGAGCTATTATATCATGTTTAACAAGACCATATAGCCATAGTATGTCAGTTACATTTTACTTCATAAGAAACCAACTCTACTTAGTGCTTTAAACTCTTGGGCATTTATTTAAATCACAATTGTATGGGTCACCTAAGTGATTTCTCTGCTGGTTTCAACTGGGATCACGCATGGGTCTGTGATCAGCGGATGACCAATAGTCTTGCTCACATGTTTGGCTGTTGCGGTGAGGGTAGTTGAGCCACAGGTCTCTCATCGTCCAACAGGCCAGCCAGTGTTTGTTCCCTTGCAGTGATCACAAGATTCTCGACAGAATGAAGAATAGAATCTTTAAGCCTCCAAAAGCCTCAGAAAGCACACATTATCATTTCTGCTATATTGTATTGCTCAAAACAAGTCACAAGGTCAATCCAGATTCAACAGGTGGAGAAATAGACTCCCTAGAAATAGAAGCTGTGCCATATTGAAGTCATTTTTTGTTGTCTGTACACACGGCCTTCTTCATGCACTCCCCATTAGGGCGACTCACAAAAATCTTGGTTTCCTGACTAACAGAACAAACTCAGCAAAAGCTTCCCAAAGGTAACGCCCTACAATCTTTTGAGTCAATATTCACCAGCTCATATTACAAAAATACTTGAAGAGATTTCCTTTTAGCCTTGAAAGAACAATTGATTTGGATAAAGAGTTAATAATGAGCTTGGCCCATGGACTGCTGGGTGACCAGGGAGTACAGATGTGGGTGTGGGATACGTATGTTGCATAAAGTGTCTTTGGATACAGTAAACCGGTAGAGTGATGTTTGGGGATGGGAGAAAATAGAGATTTTTTCCTTCTTTTTGCTTCTCAGTGTTTTCATATTCCTTCAAAGTATAAATATCAGTTAAGAGAAAGTACTTTTATTATCAGTTTGAAAGAGATACCCCAGCCCCTTGTATGCACAGATATGGGGCCCCTTCTCAATGCTCCTTCACTCTGTTTTAATTTTCTAGATTGTAATAGTAACCTGGATGCTTCAGAAAGAGAAGCTCTGAGATCAGAATTGGATCGTATCAAAAAGTGTAAGCTTTCTCTCTTACTCTCCGGGCTTGAAGAGAAGCTTGAAGCTTGAAGTTTAGGAAAGCTTGAACTTGAAGCTTGAAGTTTAGGAAAGGCAGAAAGCAGCACGGATTTATTAAGGTGTTCCTCGTATTATGACCTCATGAAATCCACACAACAACATTTGGGCAGAAATGGAGACAAAGGGAACTTAAATGACTTACTCAAAGCACAGAGCTAATAAGCTGCAGAGGCAGTTTATAAATTGAAGTCTGACTCCAATGACCTCATCCTGGCAATATTTCCTCACTGAAAACAGGAACTATGATCCTTTGTTATGCTGGCGTTAATACCTGCAGTGGGACCTAACTTGTTCCTTCTGGCCTGGGGCAAATATTCACAGACATTTTTGTGTAGTCTCAAGTTAATAGTGGAGTCTAATTCAGAATTCCAAATTACATGTATTCTAGAATTCTGATCCAAAAGGACAAAGTCTTTTGGGCCAGTCTGCCTCTTCTCATTGGGGTTGCCATATTTAATAAATGAAAACACGGGACACCAGTTAGATTTGAATTTCAGGTAAAAAGTAATTTTCTTAAGTAAAAATATGTTCCCCAAATTGTATAGGAGATACTTATACTAAAAAATAATAATAATGCATTTTTTTATCTGAAATTCGGATTTAACTGGACATATATATTTTATCTGGCAACTCTACTCTAGAAACTTTTATCCTGAGAAATACCTTGACTGGGCTTAAAGATAATGCAAGCTCCCCTGCTTTTCTACATTTTAGGGCTGACCTTCTCTCTGGGCAGAAAAGTTGGGAATAAGATCTTCTTGACCAACGGTGACAAGCTGACCTTTGACGGAGTGAAGGCTCTATGTGCCCAATTCCAGGCCTCTGTGGCCACTCCCAGGAATGCTGAAGAAAACACGGCCATCCAGAATCTAGCCAAGGAAGATGCCTTCCTGGGCATCACAGACGAGAGGACAGAAGGCCAGTTTGTGGATCTGACGGGAAGAACACTCACCTACACTAACTGGAATGAGGGGGAGCCAAATAATGTTGGCTCTCAGGAACACTGCACAATGCTCCTGAAGGACGGCCTGTGGAATGACATTCCCTGTACCAACTCCTTTTTGGCAGTCTGCGAGTTCCCTGCCTGAAGGAGCGAGACTCTCCATACTGCAGTGCACTGGCTCACAGTGTGCCTGGGAAGATCAGTTCTACCAATTTCCTCATACCAAGCACTGAGTTGCTCTATTGTAGGCAATTAGGGAAAATGAAGGGATTTAAATGGTGGGATTAAATGGTGGGATTAATGAAGGGATTAAATGGGGGGATGTAAAACTGAGAAATGCGAAGAACCTGAGAACAGCTCATGAGAGTTTCTAGTTTAGTCTCAATCACTAAAAATGATCATTAACAACAACAACAAAATAATAGAAAAGTAGTAGTTTTAATAATATACTTTTTATATTTACTATGAGCCAGACCTTCTTGTACTTCACTATTAACTATCTAATTTAATTAGGCTGTAATACTTTTGATGGAGGGAGTTAACTTGCTAAGGTATAAAAATGTATTTGGTATATTTTTCCGTTTGCTAGAAACACCTGTGCTCTGTCCAGCCTCTCTTTTTCTTTGGGTAAAAAGTTCCTTTAATGATCCTACCCCAGCCTCATTTCATAGCTTTCCAGCTGGTCTAAGGTATTAAAAAGAGGAATATATTTTATAGCTTTCTCTGTATTTTCTTTTTAATGAGATGTTAAACTATGTGGGGAACATAAATCTCAAAGACACAGATCAATGAATTCTGGAACACATACACACCCTCATACTCACCTTCCAGATCAAGATAGAGAACGTTTCTGACACCTGAGAAGCATCTTTATAACAACTCCTAGGCAAATAGTATTCTGACCTGGATTACTAGGTTTGAATGTTATCTGTTTATGAGCTTCATATAGAATCATTCTGTATATACTGTCTTACATTTTTTTTTACTTATAATAAAGTCTGTGAGATTTATTCATGTCCACACATGTAGTAAAAATGTCTTCCTTTTTATTTCCATGGAGGGTTCCATTGTGTTAATGTTCCTCAGTTTATCCGTTCTATTGTTCATGGGCTGATGGATGGCTTCCAGTTTGGGGCCATTAAGAAAAAGAATTCATGAAGTTTTCCGTACTTGTCTTTTGGTGGACATGGTGCATTAATTCTCTTGACTATCTGTTCAGTAGAACTGGTAGGTGATGAGGAAAGCATGAATTTAGGTTTAGTAAATTCCTGAGTGATCGTATGAACTTCCCTCCCACCAGCGATGGATGTTAGTTTTAGGTGCTCTACGTCCTTGTAAGGAGTTGTTTTCACTCCCTTTAGTCTTAATCATTCTCCTGTGTGTAAATGTTACATCCCCATAGTTTTCATTTGTGTTCCCTAACGTGTAGTAATGTTGATCACTTTTCCATATGTCTCCTGGCTACTTAGATAATTTTTTTTCATAAATTGCCTGTTCATGTTTTTTACATTTTGTTTAAATTCAGTAGCTGGCATTTTTCTTGTTGATGTATAAGCTATTTTTACATTTTGGATAAAAGTCCTTTTTTGCTGATGTATATCACAAATATTTTTCCAGTTTTTGATTTGCTTCTAAGTTGATTTTTAATAAGTAAAAGCTCTTAATTTTAAGAAAGTACCACTTAATACTATTTTCTTTCAAGGTTAGAGTTTTTGTGTTATGAAGGTATTTCCTTATGTTTTTTTTTTCCTATTAGACTCATTGTTAAAGCTACCCTTCCTACCACCCAAGAAGCACCTTTATAACTATCAACTTGATAACTAGTACTACTTGCTGGAAAAATCATTTCTGTTCCGGAGAATCAGAGTGGTGCATTTTGGTACATTATGTAACTGTATCTGTGTGGGTCTGTGTCTGGGCTCTCTACTCTACTGGTATATTTGTTCATGTTTGTGCCAAATACCACACTATCTTAATTACTGCACATTTATAGTAGGAACTAGTATCTGTCAGTGTACGCCTTCTACACTTGTTCTTCTTCAAGATTTCCATATAAATTTGAGAACTATCTTCTCAATTTCCACAAAAACCTGACGAGATTTCCATTGTGAAATCTGCATTGATGATACCAATCAACTTAGGCAGAAGTGACAACTTACCACTGAGTCTCTACTCACAGTGTATCTCTTCAGTAACAGGATTCCTTTAGGTTTTATTGTGTTTAATTTAAAAGTCTTACATATCTTGCTTTAGTAGAATTAGTGGTTTTTAATAATATATTTTTAATAATTTCTACTTTTGTATATAGACATGCAACTACTTTTTTACGTATGAGCTTATGATGTTTAGTAATCTAAATATGTTTATTTCTTAATTCTGATTATAGATTTTTCTGGATTTTCCATATACACAGTCATGTAATTTGAAAATATGGCCGTTACTATGTCCTACTGTGCTGTTCAGCAAACCCAAAACAATATTGAAGAAGTAACAGAGGACTTCCTTTCCTGGCTTATTAAGCTAACCTTGTTTTATTGCAGTTTTTAAGACATCGTCTTTACCTTTTTAAAAAGTTCAAATGCATGGTTAACTTTCTTTTCTGCCTACCCACCCTTCTATGCTACAGAGGCTTACAAGGTCTTGTTCTCTATCCCTTCATCCCTGCTTTCCTGAATGTAGCCTATTCCCTACTTCACTGTCAGTAGGTCCCATATAGATGGGCAGATGTCTCAAAATATCTTGCTGAAGATGGACCCAGTATCAATTCTCCTTTTTATGGTTGTCTTTTGTGAGAATGTCCTATACCGAAAAGCTGCTCTACAAAATCTTTATGGACCTTTCCCCATGTCCAAAAGCAATCTTACATCCAAGGGGTTAACATTTGCCAACTTGAGAAAATCTAAACAAGCCTGAAAATGGTCCCTGGATATGGGTTAAGCAACTTAAGTACTGCCAGTGATACCGGAATTTCAGGCTCTTGGTCTCGGCGATTCGAAGAAGGAATCGACGGACCACAATAGTGGTGGTAAGTTAGGATTTATTTATAGGAGAGAATTATAAGTAGAGGAGGATTTAGTTATAGGAAAGAATTATA
>CAUYRH010077167.1:0-44688 GCA_963574655.1 Perodicticus potto
GCACCTGTGGCTTACAGGAGTAGGGCGCCAGACCCATATGCCAGAGTGGGTCAAGTGGGTTTTGGCCAGGTGGCGGGTTCAAGCCCAGCCCTGGCCAAAAACTGCAAAAAAAAAAAAAATGTCATCAAGGCTCGGTTCCTGTAGTTCAACCGGCTAAGGTGTCAGCCACATACACCTGAGCTGGTGGGTTCGAATCCAGCCTGGGCCTGCCAAACAAAAATGACGGCTGCAACCAAAAAATAGCTGGGCGTTCTGGCGGGCACCTGTAGTCCAGCTACTTGGGAGGCAGAGGCAGGCGGATCGCTTGAGCCCAGGAATTTGAGGTTGCTGTGAGCTGTGATGCTACAGCACTCTATCCAGGGTGACAGCTTGAGGCTCTGTCTCAAAAAAAAAAATTCATCAAGCAATATACTCCTTGGCTCGGCGCCTGTGGCTCAACGGGCTAGGGCACCAGCCATATACACCTGAGCTGGCGGGTTCGAATCCAGCCCGGGCCCGCCAAACAATAATGACGGCTGCAACCAAAAGATGGCCAGGTGTTGTGGCGGGCGCCTGTGGTCCCAGCTACTTGGGAGGCAGAGGCAAGAGAATTGCTTGAGCCCAGGAACTGGAGGTTGCTGTGAGCTGTGATGCCACGCATTCTATCCAGGGTGACAGCTTGAGTCTCTGTCTCAAAAAAAAAAAAAAAAAAAAAAATTCTGATATTCCTACCTAGAAACCTTTTTCAATTTATTTTATATTCTTCTTTCTAGGAATTTTCTCTATGTAAGTCTATAGGTATGTATTATATGTGAAATTCTATTTGCTGTCCCGCCCTCATGGTAGCATTCTAAACATTTTGTTCTGCATTTTACTATTTATTTATTTATTTATTTATTTGAGACAGAGTCTCACTATGTAGCCCTTGGTAGAGTGTTGTGGCGTCACAACTCACAGCAACCTCAAACTCTTGGGCTTAAGCCATACTTTTGCCTCAGCCTCCCAAGCAGCTGGACTATAGGTACCTGCCACCAAAACCCGGCTATTTTTTGTTGCAGCTGTCATTGTCTAGCTGGCTGCAGCTGGGTTCAAACCCACCACCCTCGGTGTATGTGTCTGACACTGTAACCACTGTGCTATGGGTGCCCAATTAGCATTTTACTTTTTAAAGTTAATATATTTGGATATATTGGACATCGATTGGAAAAATCAACAAGACATCAGACATCGATTGGAAAAATCAACAAGAATGAGAAAATATTCTCATTTCTTTTAAATGCTACATTGTATTCTTTCTTCTTTTTTTGGAGACAGAGTCTTACTCTGTCACCCTGGGTGACATGATAGCTCACAGCAACCTCAAACTCTTGGGCTCAAGTGATCCTCTTGCCTCAGCCTTCCGAGTAGTTGGGACTACAGGTGCTTGCTACAACACCTGGCTATCAGTTTAATAATTACATCAATGTAGCATCAACTTTTTCGCAGTCCACACAAGCCTACAGAGGAACCACCTGGCTCGTTTTTAAGAGAGGGGATCTCACTATTGTTCGGGCTGGTCTCAAACTCCTAAACACAAGCAATCCACCCACCTCAACCTCCCAGAGGCTAGAATTATAGATGTGAGCCACCTACATTGTATTCTGTGATACCATACGGTTCATAATTTAACAATCTTTCATAATATGTTTTAAGTCTTTTGATATGACAAAAAATGCCCCACAGAAAAAGGAATTTTTTTTGTCTTCATAAGAATTTCTTTCCTTCCTTCTCCCTCTCTTCTTCCCTCCTTTTTTTCTTTCCTCCCTTCTTCCCTCCCTTCCTTCTTCCCTCTCTTCCCTCTCTTTCATTTCTTTCCTCTCTCTCTCTCTCTTTCTTTTTTTTTGTAGAGACAGCGTCTCACTTTATCACCCTGGGTAGAGTGCTGTGGTGTCACAGCTCACAGCAACCTCCGACTCCTGGGCTTAGGCGATTCTCTTGCCTCAGCCTCCCGAGTAGCTGGGACTACAGGCGCCTGCCACACCAACGGCTATTTTTTTTTTGCAGTTTGGCCGGGGCCGGGTTTGAACCCGCCACCCTTGATATGTGGGACCGGTGCACAGTCTGTGAGTTTGCACAGACTGCCCTAAGTGTCCCACAATTCCTGTGGAATTATTGCTCCTTAAAGAACGTTCGGGGCACTGAAAACAGATGCCTGTTCATTACTCTTGCGTCAAGTTTAGAAACCTTGTGGGAAAGAAGTCAAATGAATGCTGTTCTCATTTAGGGCTCAGCCATGTGCAGGCCTGTCCCATGGACTAGTGGTCCTCAGAGCTCTAGATGCTAGAAGAGAAAAACACACCAACAGGTCCCTGAGGGAATCACCGTGAGTGAAGATGACATCTGGCTGAGACGATTAGAGACTAGAGGGGCCCTCAGTGGCGGGTGCTGTCTGAGCGGTGCCTCCCTGCTGCTTCGCTCTGCACAGAGCGCCCTCACCACCAATCCCCTGTTCTTTTGAAAGCCTTGTTTTCTGGGAATGGAAGGGAAGAACTGTGTCACTAGGGGTCCAACACGGCTCAGTGCAGACTTTGGAAGTAGCTGGCCTTGGGCAGTAGAAGAACAGTGGACAGCAATGGTCTGAGTTTGGTATTTTGATGGTTGACAGCAATATAAGCCACGACCTGTGGCTGGCTCAGAGCAATGGAGCAGAAGCATGAAGAAGCCTGCAGGCTGTGCCTTTGACTCTCTGAGTCTTTTTACAAGAGAAAATGACCTCGCGTAGGACTCACAAACTGGTAGAGGCTTAGGTACATTCAGCTTATTACAGTAAAGGCCTCTGACAATTCGAAGAATTCTTTGTGAAGAATGGTTATTGAAAAAAGCTGGTGACTGTGTGTTCAAATCATTGAGATCTGTGATTACTGTAAATATGATAGGTTTATACTCATTGGTAATTGAAAACCTAGGCTATATCAGAAGTTTACAATTAAGGGAAGAGGAAGTCCTGATCATTTACTTCGAATACATTTTAAAGAATGTACATGTAATGTAGGTAAATGGTCAGAAGTTACAGGAGGCAGGTTCCATAGATCTGTCTACGCCCTCACCCACCCAATGTCTAGTACATACCTACCATTTGCAAAGCTGGGCTCTAATAAGCAAGATAGAACCTCCTGTCCTAAAAGAAGATAGATGAAGAGTGCTCCAGTTCAAGAGACCATATATCATTCTCTGTAGTAACTAAGGTGTAGAGGACGCCAAGAGCCACACCACCTCTGAGCAAGATGATTTGCAGCTGGGGGGCGGGCCCTCAGCTAATTCGTCTGCAGGTGCTCCTTGTAGAGAAAGAACCCAGCCCATGGTGATCCTTGGGCATGTAGTCATTGTCTAATACTCCCCTCACCTGTCTTGTGCTGTCTCAATAAAAGGCTACTGCAGAGGTTGCTCGGGGCTACCCTGCAATCAAGGTTAGCCTGCCTCCTACAAGCTTGTACTTCTAATCCGCGTCTCACCTGGTTCCTTTCTGTGGCGATCAAGACCAGGGCCATAGGGGCACTGACAGTAAGGCATAAAGTTGCCTCTGAGGAGTCCATTTTATAGAAATCTTTCAGTAAAGACATGGTATTTAAAGATTGTACTTTGATGCCTGTAATCCCGGCTACTTGGGAGGCACAGGCAAGAGAATCACTTACGCTCAAGAGTTTAAGGTTGCTATGAGTTTGACGCCACGGCACTCTATCAAGGGTGACATAGTAAGAGACTCTGTCTTAAAAAAAAAAAGATTGTACTTTGAATAAATATATAAGCCAAAATGAAGAACTTTGCTGTAATACAAAGGTCTTGAAAGAGGAAATGGTTGCTCCAGATTGAATGGTATAGAAGAAAAAAATTTGGGAAATAGAAGAGGATCCCTAGGTCCATAAAGAGTACTCCAGCTTGAACCAGAATGATTCACCTGGTTTCCCTGGTTCAGAGTTATCCTTGAGAAAGAGCTGGAGACACAGCACCCACTGTTTCTCCTCTCTGGTTGGTTATAGGTTGCGTATATATAGTACTTGTCCCAGGAGCTGGTGACAGTCTCTCTGAACAAGTCCTCTCTCACTTTTATAAAACACTGAATTAAAGTCCCTATTGTAACTGTAGAGAATGATCTAGGCTGAGTACAATAACTACTATATATTACAGCCCTGCTCCTGGTCCTCAGAGTGGGCAAAGGGAAGTAATTAGCTCCCTGTGCCAAATTCTCTGTTGTGTGGAACACAGTAGATGCTCAAACATTTGCTGAATCAATGGGGATATGTTTATGAGGTTCTGTAGATGTCCTGTGTTAGCAATGTTCATAAAATTAGTGACTTGGTGTGTAACTGTGCACGTGAAATAGCTGCAAACAGTTGATTAGGTTGGATTTGGTCATGAGACAAGCTATTTTTTTCTTGGTAAAGAAATGACAGGAAACGTGGCTTCTTCTCTCCTTTTGCCCTTTGTCTTGCTATACCCCCTCCTAGTTTATTGTTGATGCCTTTTCTGAAAGGATTTGGAAGTATCCCCAACTAATCAGAACATTTTATCAGATATCCACATCCCTGTGTGCCTTGACCCAAGAACACAGCAGGAAGGGACAGTATCTCTGTATTCTGGTCTGGTTGAAACCACAGAGTAAGTTTAATGTTCAGTCCTAACACATTACGTGTGTATGTGAGTACATTTTTCTGGAGAAAGGATCCATAGCTTGTGTAACCATTTATACTAATTTAAGAATATTTTTTATTACTATTGTTTTTCTTAAGGGCCTACATGTCAGATGTTAGTTATCAAAATGAGAATAGCTCCTGTCCTTATATAGCTTATAGCTAATGGCAGAGACATCCATCAAAGAGTCACAAATGACTGTAGGATTACAACTGTGGGAAATGCTATTAGAGAGGTTATGATTCCATGCGAACATGGAGTGGGCAAACAAGCTGGTAAAGGAGGTTAGGGAGGCTTCTTTACGTAATTCTTTAATTCATTCAACAAATAGCCCCTGCTGTGTGCGAAGCACAATTCCTGCCCGCTCAGGTGGTTCAGGAGTGAATTCTGTACTCAAAGATCTCACAGCAGTGGAGAAGACAGACAATGAAATTCTACTATGTGTGGGAGGATGGTCACTGTTTATTGAGTTGGGGCAGATTGTGGGTGAGGCAGTTTTGGGGAGGAAGATCAGGTGTTTTATTTTGTGTGTGTTAAATTTGAGATGCTAGTGAGATGTCTAAGAGGAGATATCAAATAGGAGTTGGCTGAAGGGACCTGGGATCCAAGGGAGAGGTGTCAGATGGGAACATCAAGTTAGGAGACCTCAGTCAACAGATGATACTTAAAAGCACAGGACTCAATGAGACCATCGAGCATGAGCATAGGTAGAGAAGAGGCTCATGAACCCAGCTGTGGGAGCTTTTGTACACAGAGGTTAAGAGACAGGAGTCATCAGTAAAGGCAACAAAGGGAATAGCCAGGGAGGTAGGAGGAGAAAGGGAAGGCCCAGAGGAGATATTGATTCCAAAGGGAGAGAGGGATTAGTCATACCATGTGCTCTGATCAATTGAGTAAGCGGGGGCGCAGAGATGGCCATCAGCTTTAGCAATGTGGGGTTCTTTGGAGCAATTGCAGTGGAGTAAAGGGGATAAAAGCCTAATCGAAACCGAGCCAAGAGAGGACAGGAGATAGGAAGTTGAGTGCTTTGGTAAAGGGAGCAGAGTAGGTGGCGATACCACAAGGAGGAGGCGAGTCGGGGGGACTTCTGTCTGCCTAGCCCTCATCCATTTCTTCCTTTACAAGGAATGAACTTACCATGTCTAGTCCTCAAGGAGACCTCAGTGACAGCGAAGACCTCTCCTCCGGGTCCTCTGTCTCTCACTCAAGGCAAACACTGCTCAGGCCTTGCTCTGCGGGACTCCCTTTGACCAGATCCATCCCTGGGTGTGACAGTCCTTCAGCACTGATGGGAATGAAAGCCAGATGAGCCTCAGGGATATTACCCCCAGGTCATGGAGGAGCCTCAGTCACCCTCCCTGGGAACTTGCCTTTTTCCTTGTCCCCGTTTCGTTTTGCAATGTTTTCTCCACAGCAGCCAGAGTGATCTTTTGCAAGATCTCTTCCCATCCTCCTCCTGTTTTTAACACAACCACCACCCCTCACTGCTTTGCCATGGCTCCAACACGGCTGTGAGCTACAATCCACCGTGGCCCTCTGGCCCTGCATGGCTGGCCTGGAGCTGCCTCTGTTTTTCGCTCCTCCACTCCTGGCCCAGAACCTGTCTTGCCTCCCGCATTAGGTTTGCTGGTGAGCAGGACAAGCTCATTCCTCCGGGGCCTCATGCTGTACTCACCCACCCTCCGTGTGCCCCCTCTTTCCTGTAGCTTCTGCTGGCTTGTTGGGGTCTCAGCTCCGAGTCCTTCCCTAATGACTTATCTTATATTATCAGCCCCCACTCAGGATCACTGTACCCCTTTTTTCTTCATAGCACACTTATCGCTAACTGAACTTTTCTTGCACATTTGTTTGAAAGCCTGTTTTCTGTCTCCTTCCGCTAGACTATGAGTCTTGCCTGCCTTTTCCTCCACTCTAATGCAGTGCCTAGTACGTCAGACCCAATGATTGACAAACAGCCGTCAAACATTCAATGAGGAACAATTTTTATCACCAAAGGATCGAGCTCCCCACTCCATGGATCTCCGGGTAATGCTGGGAAAGTGCTGGAAAATCCTTGCTCTTTCCTTACTCTTTGATTTTTTCCCTTTGAGCAGATCTGTTCCTTTTATAGATTATCCTGTCCTTTTTCTTTCTTTCTTTTTTTGTTTTTGCAGCTTTTGGCCGGGGCTGGGTTTGAACCCGCCACCTCCAGTATATGGGGCCGGCACCCTACTCCTTTGAGTCATAGAGGACACTGGTAACGCAAGTGGTTGCTCCCTACAGGTAAGGAAATCCATGTGCAGAAAAAGTGTATATTCAAAGGAGGGGGAAAGTCACCACTCTTCTATTTAGGAAGGCCATAGCTCAGCCTTGGTCTCTGCTTAATGGCTTAGTCATAGCTCATTTCTTTTTTTTTTTTTTTTTTGAGATAGAGTTTTACTCTGTCACCCTGGGTAGAGTGCCATGGCATTGCTCACAGCAAACTCAAACTCAGGCTCAAGCAATCTTCTTGCCTCAGCTTCCCGAGTAGCTGGAACTACAGGTGCCCACTACAATGCCTGGCTAGTTTTTCTGTTTTTAGTAGAGATGGGGTCTTGCTCTTGCTCATGGTGGTCTTGAACTCCTAAGCTCAAGTAATCCACCCACCTTGGCCTCCACCTGGCCAGATCCTGTCCTTTTTCAAGCATGTTTCTTTTCTAGTCCCTCAAGCCTTAAGTCTGGGCCCTGTTCTTCCACTTTTTTGGTCTGGAAAGGACATTACAGATGATTTCTGCAGAGAACAAAGAACACCCCGAGTTGATTTAATTAGTTTTCCTCTCACATTCTTGGCAGGGATCTCATTCCAGCCTCTTGTTACACACGTAGATGGAAAGCACCTTGTCTTGTCTGATATTGAGAGTAGAAGCCCACAGCACACATTTCTCCTTTCTCCAAGGTGACCACTCGGCCTACCAGCAGAGAGTGTGCTCTCTCTCTTACCCTCCCAGTCCAAGGAGAATATGGCTTTGGCCACAAGCTACAGCGGGCAGTGCTTGAGGCCAGGCTTTTAATAATATCCATTTGATATCAAAGCAGCAGTTATAGCAAAATTTCACTTACAGTCAATAGGCAATCTCTCCTCAGGTTTCCATGGGGACCATAGAGCAATTTCTGGGAAGAACATTGAACAGAAATTGAGAGGCAAAATGTTAGTACAGTCCCACTGTTCTGGCACACGCTGTTCCGGCAGCTGTAGGTGATAGATGAGTCACTCCCACTCAAGGCCCGCAGGGTGCGGAGCTGCGAGTGATCTCCTTGGGGACAGATGGGGGCCAGATACGAAGGACATTTTGTCTCTGCACTCAGAACACAGGAAAAATAAGCTTTAAGTCATTTGTTAGTCACATTGTGTGACCTTGGGGAAATCACTTAGCCTCTCTGGGCTGTGGTTGCCTCACCTAAGAAAGTTATTTTGAGGCTCCAACGAGGTTGTGTGTGTGTGTGAGAGAGAGAGCATGCACAAGAGGGAATGTTTCATACTCTGAAAAGTAAAACATTTTAGATAGCCAATACTTATTTCCTGCCTATTGGTTGCCACACAGCCCTCCTGAAGCTTACATGGCTTTGGGTAAGTCACTTTTCCTCACTGGGCCGTGGTTTCCTAATCTGTAACATGAGGAGAACAGTAGCATCCACCCCATGTTGTTTTCAGGATTAAATGAGTTCATATACCTAAAGAGCTTAGAAAGGCTGTGTGGATCAAATCCAGACATTCCTGCTCTGGGGCCTGCCTACCATCCATTTTACGCAGCTCACCCCCACATTCTATAATCAAGTTTGAGTCCCTAGAAAAGTGCTCTCTACCACAAGGCAGAGGGGGTTATTGAGCTTCACCCTGGCCTGGGTGAAGTGTCCTTCCCACCCATTCACCTGTAGTTACTGCAAAGAACCTTTATCAGTGAATTTCAAACTCTATGAGCATAAGATTCAGCAAAGAGCTTGTGAAAAAGGCAGATGTTTGTTTTGGCTCGGTGCCAGTGGCTCAACGGGCTAAGGCGCCAGCCACGTACACCTGAGCTGACGGGTTCGAATCCAGCCTGGGTCCGCCAAACAACAATGGCAGTTGCAACCCCCCCCCCAAAATGGCCAGGCATTGTGGTGGGCACCTGTAGTCCCAGCTACTTGGGAGGTGGAGGCAAGAGACTCACTTGAGCCCAGGAATTGGAGGTTGCTGTGAGCAGTGATGCCACGGCACTCTACCCAAGGTGACAGCTTGAGGCTGTATCTCAAAAAAAAAAAAAACAAAAAAAACAAGAAAAAGGCAGATGTTTGGAACTCTCTCTAGAGATTCTGACTCAGCATGCATACCAGTGAGGCTTCAGTTTCAGGTAACAGAAATTACTCTCAGTCTGTGAATCCAAAAGGGATTTGATTCAGAGGCACAGAGATGGGAAACAAACATTTGGAGAGAGTGTCACAGGTATAGTAGCCAGAGATGCACTCACTACTGTGCCTGATTGTCCTGACGCGTGAGCTCCAGCAGCTCTTGGGTCAGGGCATCTGCTATATCCTATAGGACAGACTCCAGCATCCCAGGTGGCATCTCCCAGTGGATGTTGTCCTCAGCCTCCACTGGGCCATCCATGCTACCATCCAGAAGATCAGCCCCTTTTGGGTGAAGGGATCATGGTTAGACCAGAGGATCCTGTGTACTTGCACACTGACTCCTTTCTTTTGCTGCAAATGGATTTGTGATCAGAGGCAATGTTAGTGATAGATATTATGACAGTTGGTAAGTTGGTGGCAGGAGCATGGTGACCAGGAAAAGGAAATCCATGTGCAGAAAAATTGTATATTCAAAGGAGGGGGAAAGTCGCCACTCTTCTATGTAGGAAGGTGCCATAGCTCAGCCTTGGTCTCTGCTTAATGGCTTCACCAGAGATAGCAGCCAGACCAGCTTTGGTAAGGGAAGGCTGGTCATTGAGTCCATGCACACCTTCATCCCGGCTGCCGTAGCCACTTGGTTCATGGATCCACAGTGTAAACACCCAGGGTGCTGGGAAAGAACTCAATGACTTGCACAGAGGGGTCATCTCACTTTCCTGCTTCTTCTTTTTTTTTTTTTTTTTCAATACAGAGTATGGCTCTTGCTTTGGGTAGAGTGCCATGGTGTCATCATAGCTCACAGCAACCTCAAACTCCTGGGCACAAGTGAGCCTCTTTGTCTCAGCCTGTAGCCTGAGACTGCAGGTACCTCCCACAACACACAGCTTATTTTTCTATTTTTGTTTTAAGTAGAGCAGGGTCTTACTCTTGCTCATGCTGGTCTAGAATTCCTGAGCTCAAGTGATTCCTCCCCCCACTGGCCTCTCAGAGTGCAGGGATTACAGGCGTGAGCCACTGCGTTGGGCCACCTCCCTAGTTCTTTAGTGTTACCTCCACAGTGAGGACCTGTAGGGAGCAGCCACTTGTGTTACCATTATCTTCAAACTCCAGGACCCTGAAATCAGCATTCTAACAGCCAGACCCATCCTTATCTCCCCACCCATAAGTCCACTGTGGGCATTCCTAGGGCCATACATCATGAAATATGAATTTAGGTATATTGCTAATTTTAAGTCTTTATTAAGTGGGTAAACTCTAGCACCTTTCCTGAGTGGATGCCAGTGTAGCTAATTACAGAAGAGGCAAGAGAGGTTAGGAGCTATAATCTCACCCTATTCACCTGTGGTTCCAAAATGTGTTGATACCCTTAACTGAGGTATCTGGTTTGGTTGGGGGGATAATCACTGTTGATTTTCTTGTCTCTCTGGATTTTAAGAACTTTTCTTTTTTGAGACACAGTCTTCCTCTATCACCTGGGTAGAGTGCTATGGCATCATCATAGCTCATAGCAACTTCAAACTTTTGGGCTTAGGTGATCCACTTGTCTCATCCTCCTGAGTAGCTGGGACTACAGGTATGCACCACCTTGCTGGGATAATTTTTTCTATTTTTAAATTTTTTTTCTTTTTAGAGACAGAGTCTCACTTTATCACCCTAGGTAGAGTGCCATGACGTCACAGCTCACAGCAACCTCCAGTTCCTGGGCTTAGGCAATTCTCTTGCCTTGGCCTCTCGAGTAGCTGGGACTACAGGCGCCTGCCACAACACCCAGCTTTTTTTCTATTTTTAGTAGAGACAGGCTCTTGCTCTTGCTCAGTCTGGTCTTGAACTATTTTTTTTTTTTCCTGGTCTTGAATTCTTGAACTGAAGCTATCCACCCACCTCGGCCTCCCAGAGTGTTGGGATTGAAGGTGTGAGCCATCTCGTGCCCAGGCTACTTTTTTTTTTTTTTTTTGAGACAAGATCTCACTCTGTCACTCAGGCCAGGGTACAGTGTCATGATCATAGCTCATTGCAGCCTAGAACTTCTGGGCTCAAGTGATCTTCTTTACTCAGCCTCCCAAAGTGCTGGGATTATAGGTGTGAACACCACACCTGGACAAGAACATCTTTTTAACTCTAATTCTTTATGACAAGTAGGACTCAAGTTGGTGTCCTTTCCCAAGGGGCATGATGTTAAGTTGTGAGCATTTCCAATGCCAAATCCTAGTGTCTGTGATACTGCATTTTAAAGGTTCTTACAATCTAACAGTGGCAGTCTTTCTGGATAAATACTTTATTAATAACCATCCTGCTTCTTCCTGATGCCTTTACATAAGGAGAAAACCTACACATTGCAGGGATTTTTTTGTTTCAAAATTTGGAACCCAAGATGTACATCTGAAATATCAAGGCAGCAGGCATTTTAAAGTAAACCAAGTCACAGAAAGTGTTGCTGAACTTGATTTCATAATTACCTCTTTGCAGGAAGTAATTATTTCTGTCAGTTCTCAGCAATATTAATCCTTACAGGAATTAAACCAGAATAAAGTATATATTTGGGCTCTTTACCAAGTATTGAAGGAACAGTCAGGAGGTAATTTACATGATTGCCTCAGGGGGAAAAAAAGATAGTTAATGCTTTTGGTTTTTTTAAAATGCTATTAAAAAATGGTCTTTGTACCTTCCTGTCTTCTTAGCTCTTTCACTTAAATAGCTTTGCTACCTGTTGAACTTGTAGGCATTTTTGGAAGCATTTATTTATTTATTTGAGACAGAGACTCTGTCCCCCTGGGTAGCGAGCTGTGGTGTCATACCTCACAGTAATCTCAGACTCTTGGGCTTGAGCATTCTTCTGCCTCAAACCTCCCCAATAGCTGGGACTATAGGCGAGTGCCACTATGCCCAACTAGTTTTCCTATTTTTTGGTAGAGATGGGGTCTCGCTCTTGCTCAGGCTGGTCTTGAACTCCTGAGTTTAAGCAATCCACCTGCCTCAGATAACAGGCAGGATTACAGGCATGAGCCACCATCGCGGGCCTGGAAGCTTTTTAAAAACAAATGAATCAATTAGGTTCAGTCTCTATGGAGGGAAATCTAAAGGTTTATCTATAAAAATGACCAATGGCCATCTCCTCTAGGAATTTATTTTACAGATATACTGTATTCATGTGAAATGATGTAGACTTGTGCATAACAATAAAACACTGGAAACCACCTATAGTCTTATCGACTGGGAAGTGATGAAATTATGATTCAGCAGGAGAAAAAAATATATGAGGATGTCTGTGTTTCTTTCTTTTTTTTTTTTTTTTTGAAACAGAGCCTCAAGCTGTCACTCTGGATAAGAGTGCCGTGGCATCACAGCTCACAGCAGCCTCCAATTCCTCAAGCGAGTCTCTTGCCTCTGCCTCCCAAGTTGCTGGGACTACAGACGCCCGCCACAATGCCTGGCCATTTTTTGGTTGCAGCCGTCATTGTTGTTTGGCCGGCCCGGGCTGGATTCGAGCCTGCCAGCTCAGGTGTACATGGCTGGTGCCTTAGCCTGTTGAGCCACAGGCGCTGAGCCGATGTTTGTGTTTCTTAAGCAGAGTGTTTTCTAAAATGTTTTAAAATTTAAACTTATGATGTAATATTCTTCTGCATGTATTAAATGTTTAATAAAATTAAGTTTAAAAAGCAAGTGAAAATGTGTATTAAATGATAAAAATGTGTGTGTGTTTTCTTATATTTGTACAAATATTTTAAAGAATATCCAATATTCAAAAGAAAGTGGTCATATTGATTGCCTCTACAGAAGAGAACTGAGTGGTTGGGCAAAGAAAAGAGAGAAATTTCATTATATTTCCCTTGTATTTTTAAGAGTTGTGAGCCCTGTGACTATATTACTTATGAAGAGTAGAATTGAAATAAAACCACACCTTCTGGGTGGCGCCTGTGGTTCAGTGGGTAGGGGTGCTGGCCCCATATACTGAGGGTGGCAGGTTCAAACCCAGCCCTGGCTGAAATGCAACAACAACAACAAAAAGGGCGGCGCCTGTGGCTCAATGGACTAAGGCACCAGCCCCATATGCCAGAGGTGGCGGGTTTAAACCCAGCCCCGGCCAAAAACTGAAAAAAAAAAAAAATAGCCAGGCATTGTGGCGGGCGCCTGTAGTCTCAGCTACTTGGGAGGCTGAGGCAAGAGAATCGCCTAAGCCCACGAGTTGGAGGTTGCTGTGAGAAGTGTGGCCACAGCACTCTACCAAGGGCAATAAAGTGAGACTGTCTCTACAAAAAAAAAAAAACACACAAAAAAACCCAAACCTTCCTTATTCATTTATCCACATAACTTTCTCTTTTTTTCCCAACACAACTTGTAGCAGGTATAGGTTCAAATGTTCTCTGTGGTTAAAGTTTCAGCAGGACAAGTCAAGAAAAATTATTTTTCTATTTATTATACTGCTTTTAGCTTGTTTGTTCAACAGTTCTAACCCTTTGATTTGGCTGCTGTAAATAAAAATAAGACCTTTACATTGCATAAAGATGAAACCTTTAAACAGCTAAGTAGCCGTTTGTGTCCTGGGCAGGAACGTAATTCCTTGCCATATGTGGCTTTGAGCAGCAATTTGGGTGCAGAGGTGCTCAGGAAGCCCATCAGCTCATGCAAAGACTGATAGCCTTGTTAGTAGATGTGTGAGACAGGAAAAACCCACTGTTTTTCCTTCTCTTACACTCAACAGTTAACATAATACTTTAGTTCTAACACCAAATGGGTGGGTTTCTTCCCTACACATCAGTTGCTTCTCCAGTGATACCAGCTGGGTGTCCTAGAATTCACTTCAATTCTGACACTATCTGCCTGCAGTTAGAGTCAGATGCCAAGGTTAAGAGCTCAGGAGTCTTACAAGACTGCCTCCCACTGGAGACACTGGTCATAAGTAGTAGGTTGTCACCTATACTCTGACCTGCCATAAATTGGAGTTGCCAAGACTTCTTCCTTCTCTAGTTTGATTAGGTTGGCTCACAGAACTCTGGGAAACAGTTATGTAACATTTGCCAGTTTATTAATGAAGGATGTGATGAGGGGTACAGATGAGCAACAGATGAATAGATAACATAGGGTAAGCTCTGGAAATGTCCCAAGCACAGGAACTTCTGTCCCCATGGAGCTGGAGTGTGTCACCCTCCTGGCACGTGAATGTGGTCACCAACCCAGAAGGCCTCCAAATTCCACAGTTCAGGGAATTTTGCTGGGGCTTCACCACAGGGTCATGACTGATTACCAACTCCGCTTTCAGTCCCCGCCCCATCTTTGGAGAACAGTGGGTGTGCCTGAAGCGCCAAGTTCTAATCAATCCCCACTTTGGTCTTTTTTTTTAATTATTTATTTATTTGTTTGTTTCGAGACAGCGTTTCACTATGTTGCCCTCGGTGGAGTGCTGTGGTGTCACAGCTGACAGCAACCTCAAACTCCTGGGCTCAAGCGATTCTCCCAAGTAGCTGGGACTTCAAGCACCCTCCACAATGCCCAGCTATTTTTTTTTTTTTTTTGAGACAGAGCCTCAAGGTGTCACCCTGGATAGAGTGCATAGAGTGCTGTGGCATCACAGCTCACAGCAACCTCTAATTCCTGGGCTCAAGCAAGTCTCTTGCCTCTGCCTCCCAAGTAGCTGGGACTACGGGTGCCCGCCACAACGCCCGGCCATTTTTTTTTTAGTTGCAGCCGTCATTGTTGTTTGGCGGGCCCGGCCTGGATTCGAACCCGCCAGCCTAGGCATACGCGGCTGGCGCCTTAGACCGTTGAGCCACAGGTGCCGAGCCAACGCCCTGCTATTTTTTGTTGTGGTTATCATTGTTGTTTAGCTTGGATCGGCTGGGTTCTAACCTGCCAAGTCTTTGTGTATGTGGTGGGCGCTGTAGCCATTGTGCTACGGGCGCTGAGCCTAGAAAGTACTTTTTAAAACAAGCTATATTAGAAGAAGTCTCTTCCATCTCCACTCAGTTCTCTCTCTCTTATTGAAAGTAATCACTCAAAAATGTTACAATTTATCTTTCTAAAGATTTTATCTTGCATAGACACAGATACACAGTGTTTCCTATGTTTGTGTAAGTTCTACTCACCATCTCCCCTTTCCTAGACAATTTGTGGTTTGTTATACACACTATTAATGACTTTCCTTTCATTTTTTTTAAACCAGTAATACAGCCTGGCTCACAAAAACCTAGATTCAAATTCCACCTATGCCACTTAATAGCTATGTGACCTTGGCCACACATCTTAAACTCTCTGAGTTTAGTTTTCTCACCTATAAAGCCACAGCAATGACACCCACCTCCTGGAGCTGCTGGGAAGGTCATATGTACAAGCACGGATACAGTGGCTGACACAGAATTGCCACTCAATGTACAGTAGTTCTAATGGTTTTATAGATGCCATCATATTTAATTATTTTTACTCACCTCCCATTTGATGAGACCCTTGTCATTCCTCATTGATGCCCCACAGTGAAGTTTAAGAGGCATGGGGTGGGGAATATGAGAATCCTTGAATAAGGACTCAAAGAATGTCAATACTGGCAAGAGCCCTTTGGGACCTGAGCAACTGTCCTGCTTATTCTATAGAAAAGGAGACCCTGAGAGCCTAAGTGATTTGCCCAAGGTCACAAACCAGGGTGGGAAAAGTGTGCTGGTGATGCTCTGTCCGATTGTATTTCAAGGTAACTTTTCTCTAAGCAAAGTTCATGTTCTGCTGTGGGTAAAAGTTTCTCTGCACATTTCTGCATTTTCTCTATAAAGGGAGAAACTGGGTGAGGGATGGGTCAGGGAAGCTATGCCTTGAAGAAGAGTTTCTTCCCTCCCTTGGTGTGTGAAGACAGTAACAGGGAGGAGGCTGATCCCTATTAGTGAGCAGGAGCTTATTACTACATTCAGTTGGGGACTGTGCTGATAAGGAAGTTCCAGGAACGGTCTCTTGCCCTCAGGGGGCTATTAAAAACAACTTCAAGCTCATTTTTAAAAAAAACAAACATGGCTGTAAAAATACGTGTCAGTGCTTAAAATAATAATGCATTTTAATGTCATTTTCTTATTTTGATTACAGCAACCCTAGGAGATGGCTATTATTATTACTTCTCTTTTACACATAAGAAAAGTAAGGTTTTTAAATAGATTGTGTCACTCTCCCAAAATCACACAGTGAATGAACAGAAGGGCTGGGCTTGAATTCCATTGTGTCTGATTCCAACTCCCTTACCTTTACACAGATGCTGACAGGGATCTGATGCATTTCCACATTAACCCATTTGGAGACAAAGAGAAAGAAAACAACAGTATGGTGTCCTAGAACTGTTGGAAGTCATTTGATTTTTATTAATTCATTCATCCATTCTTTGCTCATTAAATGCCTAAAGAATCTGGGCTTTATAATCAGACTGCCTGGGTTTGCATTCGGCTCTACCACTTACTAGCTGAGCGAGTGACCTGCTCTGTGCCTCAGTTTCCCCCTTAAAATACTGGGGACAATAGTGCCTACCTTATGGGCTGTTGTAAGATTTACAAGAGGTAATATGTGCATGCACTTAGAACCGAGAGCTTTATAATTCTCAGTTGTGCCGCTGCTGCTGCTAATCTTCATGTTTAGCGATCTGTGCTTTAGCTCTGTCGCTAATTTGCCACATGATCGTGGACAAATTACCCGTCACCCCTGAACCTCCATTTTTCTCACTTGAAAAAGGTGAGCAAAGCCCTGACTCTGAATTTTCTCCACCTTCATGTTTCCATGTTTTAAAGGGTTTCCCCCACTCTCTCCTCATCACAAATATGGAAACTGATTTTTGTACAGCAGAGTCTTTATGAGTTTGAAGTTCATTTGAAAAATATCCTCTTTCACTCTGAACAGATAGGAAATGTGAGGCCAATGCATTTTCAATGTTGTTTCTCAAAGTGTGATTGTTAGACTACTCACATTAGAACCATCTGGGCTGTTGGTTAAAAAATACAAGATTCTTGGGCCTCAGCTCAGACCCACATCAGAACTTCTGGAGGTAGAGACTGGATAGCTAACTACCTGTTTAATAAGTAAGAATCTTTGCTGATTCCTATGGGAATTCATGTTTGAAAAGCACTAGACAAAAAGGGAGAGAAAAAGAACACTAGCTTCACACCAAATAAACTAGAGTAAGGTTCTTGAACTTCAAAGTGCACATCAGTCAGTTGAGGATCTTGCTAAAATGCAGATTCATATCCAAGAGGTCAGAGGTAGGGCTGGAGAGTCTGCTTTTCTTGGCAAACTTCCAGGAGATGCTGCAGCTCCTGGTTCATGGACCACACTTTGAGTGGAAAGATGTTGGAGCTCACTTCAGAAGCTGTATTTGATTTCTCTGATCCTCAGTTTCTTTATCTATGATGAGAGATAAAAGTGGTAATCCTACATCCTAGGATTATTTGTCGGATTAAACCAAATAATGTATATGAAGCTTCTTTTCTCAGCACTTAGGCAGTTATAACAGATACTCTGAATAAATATGACTGCAATACAAGTTCTGTTGACCCAGACTCTCAGGGGTGGGGTAAGATGCTGGGAATGTACATGTTTAACTAAGAACTGTAGGTGACTCTAATGCACAAGGAAATTGATAACCCTGCACTTTGTCTCTGTCAAGAACAGGAAGAATCCCTGACCTGATTTGAGTGCTTCCAATCCCATAGGCATCTGGTTTGAAAATGTTTGATTCAGGGGGCACCCATAGCTGAGTGGTTAGGATGCTGGCCATGTGCACCATGGGCTGGAGGGTTTGCACCTGCAGGGGCTGCTAAACAACAATAACAACAACCAAAATAGCCAGGCATTGTGGTGGGCGCCTATAGTCCCAGCTACTAGGCAAGAGAATCAGTTGAGCCTAAGAGTTGAGGTTGCTGTGAGCTATAATGCCATGGCACTCTACCAAGGGTGACAAAGTGAGACTCTGTCTCAATAAAAAAAAAGAAGAAGAAGGAAATGTTTGACTCAGGAAGCAATGTAGCACTGCCTTCAGTAAAATTGTTATTCCCTAAACAACACAGATGATGAGAGCTTCGTGAGGCAGATTTCATTGTTTTCCAAGCAAAGGAACATGGGAAGGCTCCTATTTACCCCGAGGGTGTCAGAAATTAACCCAAATTGTCAAGTACATGAGCATGATAATCTAACCCTACTCTCAGCTTACGAGCTAGGAGATAAATTGGAAGAACAGCCTGAAACGGAATGCCGAGTCACAGGCTCAAAGCTCTTGATGGGGACTGAGGTTCCTGTGGGAAAGAAAACCATTTATAAGACAAACCATTTCCTTTTCCATGTGGGGCCTGTGACTACACCCTGACCTAGATTTAGAATCTGAGTTCATTTATTGAGTTTGGGAAATGCAATTCAACAAATCTTTATTGAGCATCTATCATGCCAGATTCATTAGGTGTGGGGACCTAAAAATAGTGTGACAGTGTCTACTGTAGGGTAGGGACAGCAGGTTGTGAGTACATAAACTAACAAATGAATAAAACCATTTTAGATTCTGATGAGAATTAGGAAGGAAATAAGAAAAGAAATACATTAGAAAGAGAGAGTAAAACTGTATTTTAAAGAAATTCAGGGAAGGCTTCTCTGAAGAGGTGGCAATTTAACTAAGAGTCAAGCATGAGCATGCATTGCCCTTTCAAAGAGGAAAGGAACAGCATGCCAGAAAGAAGGAACAGCCTATGTGAAGGCTCTGAAGAGGTAAAGAGGTTGACTCTTTAGAGGAACTGGAAGAAAACCAACATGTGGGGTTGTGTGTGGGGGAGATGGGCAGTGGCCCCAAATGAAGTTAAAGAGATCATGATAATAATGAGTAACCCTTCTTGAGGACTTAAAGGTATATCTAGCACTATTCTAAGAGCTTTGCACTTAACCATTCCTTTAATGTTCATTGTAATTCTATCACATCCATCTTAAAGATAATGAAACTGAGGCACAGAATGGTGAAGCAAGTAAAATCTACTAGGAATTTAAATGTCTCTTCCCTGTAAAATATAAGATCAGAAAATTTAATCTGGGTATCCTTGTTCTACGCCCTGGCCTTTTCCATTCCCCTCTCCTGGTTATTTTGATGCTGTTAGCTTTTCATACTCTACCCTTATCCCCCAGTTCTCAAAGAATATTGGAAAGATACTGAAAGGCTGAAAACCATGGAGGTGGGGATTCTTCTGTTTGGTGGACTACTATGCACAGATGGCTCAGTTTTGCCAAGAAAATTTCTCTTTATTCACAATGATATTTAATAAAAATTAATTTAAGGCAGCATGGCATAGGAGTTAAGAATAAGGGATAAGATGGAACAGGTTTGAATATCAGCTCTGCTGTTTTTCATACATCCTGGAGCCTAAGAAACCATCAGGTACATGATACATCCTTAAAGTCATAATGAGTTAGTGGAGAAATCCTACACTAAAAATGTATGAGAGGAACTAAACATGGTGTTTTAAGACAACGAAAACAGGATGTGATGGTGGGGTGATCCCTCCAAACCTCAGGTGTTTCATCTTTAAAATGGGCACAATCACACCTACCTCACTGGGTTATCATGAGCAGTTCTAGATTTGTGAGCATGAGAGACCAAGTGTGTGTTTAAGGCCCCAGCAAGGAAGGGGTAAAAATGTGAAAAGTTCAGCTTTGATGAATGAATTCCAAATGTTATAATGACACATCTAGAAAGAAGCTGTTTCTAAAAAATGCATGCAGATTTTAAAAATTTAATTTTCAAGCATGTACGGTTATTTTTATGTTGAATATAACTGAGAGGGCACACTGTAATCTCTTCCATGTCCACTAGAAATCTTATCTGAGCCCTGATTGGAAGAACAAATGAAATAATGAGCAGCGGGTAATCAACACAGTGCCCACTCTATATCTAGGGCTGTGCATATGTAATTTTCATCATTTATTACCCCAGAGTGGGCCTTGAGTTCTCTGCTGGGAGACAGGAAGAGCTGTGAATAGGGTGTCAATATAATTTGTTATCCAAACTGGGGCAATTTTGGAGAATACAAGAAAGTGCTACAATTAATTACACAGCAATGATGGGCACAAACTGGGAATGGCCGGGGCAAGTCAAGGACGCATGGTTTCTGTGACCACAAAGACCAGGAATTTGCCAGCTAATGGTGAGTTATTAACAGACCTCTCTCTCTCCCCCATTACCCCTTCCTTTTATGAGATTCGGATCCTCTCTGAGGCATGGACAATAACCTACCTATTTCAGATTTCCTACTTAACTAAAGTCAAAGTTTCATATAACAAAAGATCTTAGTTTGCCCGTGTGATTTTATTAAAACAGATTTAAAAAGAAAATCTTTAGCAGCCATGGGGATACTATTCTCTGTGATGTAACAGTGAAATTCTTCTCCCATCTGGGGAGGGAAGAAAGACCTACATTCTAAATTATAATGTCACAAGGAAAAGAAAGCCAATTAATTTCAGACTTCACTAACCTGGGATTTGAATTAACGTGGGCAGAGACTGGGACTGATATTTCCTTTTGCATTAGCTATTGGTAAAATAAATTTGTAAAAATGCATTTTCAATGTGCGTGAAGAGAGGGCTCATTCTGGAGTTTACAGGGTGTTAATACTACATGATAATAATATATTTTGAGTGCTTACTATGTCCCAGGTTCTGAGCTAAGCTTTTTATGTGTATTAATTTATCTAATTCTCTTGACAGCCCTGTGAGGTTGGTACAGAGCAGGCTGAGGCACAGAGAGGCTCACTTTTGTAGTTATTAAGAAAACGATGGAGATAAGAAACAGACTACTGTTCTCTACTATCTATTAAAAACTAAATTATTTTATTTACAGACAATTGATACAAGAGGTTATCACGCTTGCCCAGGAAATGGAGGAAAGAAAGCAATATATAGCCCAAATTTTGCCTTCACTGTGAAGCTCACAGCACCTTATTTGTACGTGTATAGCTTATGTTTTAACTATAAATTTTCACTTCTATCTTTTCTCTGGACTGTGAGCCACAGTTATTTGCATACTTGCATATGCATGTGTCATTGTTGTCTAGAACATTGCCAGGTACTTGTGTCAGTGTTCATTCATTTGCTCATTGACTGATTTAGCTGATATTCATAATGGGCCCTCTATATAGTAGGCACCTGGCTGTGTGCCAGAGATAAGCAATGAAGATGCATGTGGTTCTTGTCCTTGTGGAGCTCATTAGCTCACACCCCTAAAACATCACTGCTCAACAAATAGTCACAGGAAGAGCAAATCAAGCCACCAAGCTGGAGGAGCATTAAGATGTCTCTACGGTGTCTCATAGTCTTGGGGAGGACAGGGCCTCTGGGTTGAAGACAAGAGGGAAAGGTGGGCTCTTGACAAGGCAGGTGAAACAGTGCAATTTCTTCCCCTCCTGGGCTATGCATAGGTCCTTTGAGGCACTTCTGAAAATGCTGTTTCCCTCAGAGGATGTAATTTAGTGGATCCAAACAGTTGATTTTTGTATTCAACAAATATTTGCTGAGATGGCTCTATGTGCCTGGCACCACTGGGGGCTGTGGGGTTCTGATGTCAATAAATTAGATGTGTCCTTACCCTGAAGGAGTTTACATTCCAGTGGAGAAGATAGAGAAACAAACAGATGAATAGAGAAGATGATCCCGAATTTGGAGAAGTGCTGTGAAGTAGATGGTGGGGTGAAGAATGGGGTAAGAAGAATGGCAGGCAGGGGTAAGAGACGGCTTATAGGTGGAGCAAGGATGGGAGTGTCCAGGGAAGTCTAAGTGAAGAAATGGCATTTGAGCTGCTTCTTGAGCCACAGGAATGTGAAGAGCCAGGGAAAAGGGTTCCAGGCAAAGGATCTGAGTGACTGCCATAACCACACAGCAGAAAGGAGATTGCAATGGGAATAAAGCCTATACCAGAGGAGGTCAGAGAGGTAGGCAGGGGCCAGATCAAACCTGCCGGGCCATGGAAAGCTGTGATCCTTGGACTACACTTTGAGGAATACTGACAACCTCTTGTGGCTTGGCTGCAGCCAAAAAACGTGCTCCCAGGAATCTTACCTTTTCACCCCACTGTCCCTGCCAAGGCTCTGCTGGGGGTAGCCATCAGGTGCCATCTTTTTCTGTCACTGCCCTCCCAAAGGGCTAAAAGGAGGTGTTTGGTGAGGAGCTGTGACAGAGGGGCAACATGGTCATCTCATTAAATGGTTGTGGCAAAGGAATGGACATAACGCTCCTTTTCAGGCCCTGGCGTCCAGAGGAGAAAAAGAGCAGCTGTTTCCTTTGCTCTCATTAAGGGCTTAAGCCTTCTTCATGTTGAAGAGCTTCCATAAACAAAGCCAGAGATGACTGGATGTTCCCACAAAAATTGTTTGTGTAACTGAAAGGCGTCTGTATAAAGGGGAGCTCTTGGTGTTGGTGAGTGGCATGAAAAATGTTCTATCCTGAGGCCTAGGGCAGGGTTCCCAAGCTTCATGAGATTGCCTTTCCTGGATTAATTTTGCTCTTGAAGATGAGTCCTGAACTTGAGGCAGTGATGATAATAATGCTGTTTCCCAGCCTCCACCGCAGACCTCTGATCCAGGTTTTCCTCTGAACTGAGTGTTTCCTGCATGGTGTCTCTTTTCTTGGCAGCCCTGGGTCTCTATCCTGGAATTAAGAATGCATGCTCGGTGTATCTCCCCCAGATAGCAGCACACTATTCTGCTTGGGTTGTTCTTGCCTGGTGGAGCCTATCTTATATCCCCTAAATGTAAGATTATGAACTTCTAGAATTTTCTAGAGAATTCAGGTGACATTAGATGGTTCTTCTTACCAAGTCCTTTGTAAACATTGTGTTATATACATTTTAGGCCCAGGCAAGTCGCCACCCTCTTCTCTGAAAATTGTCCTCTCCTTTGGCTGCCATGTCTATAGAATATGATCCTTGCCTTCTGGGACACTGTGGTTTGAAGGGTTCCCCCCTTCTTTGTTGGGAAGGAAACTTCATTTGTTGGAAACTTCATCCCCAAAGCAACATTGTTGAGAAGTGGGGCTTTTAAGAGGTGATTAATGGATTAATGCCTTTACTAAGGGAGGAGGTTCCTGATAAAAAGGATGAGTTCAGCTCCCCAGTCTCTTTTGCATGTGCCCTCTTGCCCTCCCACCTTCCACTGTGGGATGACACAGCAAGAAGCCTTCACCAGATGTGTGTGTGCCCTTTCCAGATGTGTGACCTCAACCTTGGATTTTCCAGCTTTTGGAACTATAAGAAATCTCTCTCTCTCTCTTTCCCCCCCTCCTCTTCCTCTCCTCCTCTATCTCTCTTTTACGCAATAACCAACTCTCAGGTATTCTGTTATAGCACCATGAAATGGACTAAGCTCTGGCCAAGGAAGACTGGATGAGATATGGACACCTGAGTCAATGAGAACCAAAAGCTTGAAGTGGAAATTCAGAAGTCCTAGCCTTTCTCTGCTGGCTGCTAGAATCAGAAACTTGAACTCTAGTTCTGTGCCATCTGGCTTGGTAGCCACTAAAAATTTAAAATGTGGCCAATCCAAGTTGTGATGTGCTATAAGAGAAAACTATACACTGGATTTCAAAGACTTAGAATGAGGAAGGACTTCAGAATACCACATTTGAATTTTAATATTAAATTATGTGTGAAACCATATTTTGAATATACACTCATAGATTCAAATATATTTCTGAAATTAATTTTGTCTTTTTATTTTGCCTCTTTAAACTGTGGCTAGTACATAGAATTTTTAACATTACATTCATGGCTCCCCTTGTATTTTCATTGAAATGCACTGCACTTGAGCTTGTCACGAGTGCCTAGAGAAAAAGAGAAAGCTGATGCACAGAGGAAGAAGAATAGAGCATATGGCCAGAGAGAGGCAGGTACAAATGAACATGTGGTTCAGAGTGAGAGAAGGAGAGAAACTAAGGAGAAGGGGTAGTGAAGGATGAGGAGGCTGGAGAATTAGAATCAGACAGAGAAGGAATGTGCGGAGAGAGTCTGCCTGGGTTCCTGATGACATTTCATTTCTTGGTTCTAGTCCATGGAGAGGACTGTCAGCACTTCCTATTACTGAGTTTCAAGATACACCTCCATGTTCTTATATAATACCTTCTCCTTTTTTGACTTCAGTGTGTTTGAGCTTACTTGCAACTAAAAGAGAAACTTCTACGACATAATGATTGCTGAGATATATGGGTAAGGTTAAAGAACACAGAGATGACATAGCATAAGAATGAGCAGACACCCAGTGCACATGCTACCACTTTGTTACCCCATGCTGTGTTAGACATTGCTAATGAACTACCACCCAAGTTGTGACCTTAGAATCTTTTTCAATGCTGCATCTCTTGTCGGGTATCACCACTAATCTAGAAATGAGATATGGAAACATCCTGTAACATTTGTCATTCTTAGAGAAAATCATTGGGATAGAAATCATAGGAGACATGAATTTTTTTGTTCTTGTTGAAACATGAACTTGTTTTGTACTTAGTTACATCATTTTCTTTCTCTGAGCCTCAATTGCCTTCTCTGAGAAATGGTGATAATAACAGTACCTACCCACAGGGGGGTTGTCAGAAGTAGGTATGGTAATAGAAACCAAAGCTCCTGCAAAACACAGATCCAAGTTGCTGTTCTGACCCAGGCCCTCAGCATTCAGAGCCAAGACAAGTCATGCCTCCTCTGAGCTCAGTCTCAAGACTAAGGGAAAGGGCCCTACCACAAGAACCTAGGCTTTGGAATTCTAATAACTGTACTAAATAAAATAAAATGGGGTTGTTTCTAGATGCCAGCAGAAGCTATCAATTTCATGTCCTTTCACTTTATTTTCTGCACAGATGATGTTGGCATTAAGCAGCAATACTGACAAGGGAGACTTTGGAAAATGACTCATTTGAAATTTGCTGGAGGAGTCTGAAATTGGTGAAACTTCAGCCTTTGGGGAAAAAAAGGAGTGTGTGTGTGTGTTAGATGTCCCTAAGAACAGTGCTGTCCCTGTAAGCATATACAAAGCAGTTCTTAAGGATGGAAGGCATAATATGTGGAGGTCTGGGTCTAATATAAATGATGATTTTTCTTGGGCTGTCGCAGTGTTTATTAAACAGACAGGACTCTGAATTCAGGCAAATGAAATCTACTCATAATTATGGCAGGAATGTGGGGAAGTTTTTATTTTTTGAGACAAAGTCTCACTTTTTCACCCTTAGTAGAGTGCCATGGCATCATAGCTCAGAGCAACCTCAAACACTTGGGCTCAAGTGATCCTTTTGCCTCAGCCTCCCAAGTAGCTGGGACTATAGGCACCTATCACAAAGCCCAGCTACTTTTAGAGACAGGGGTCTTGCTCTTGCTCAGGCTGGTCTCGAACTCATGAGCTCAAGCAATCTACCTGCCTTGGTCCTCCAGAGTGCTGGAATTATAGGCAGGAGCTGCCATGGCCAGCCTGGCAGTTTTTATTTCAAACAATCATTTATATTTGCCTAATAATTATAATCAGACCTATTAAATTACAAGGCATAATTTGAGTTTCTGAAAATATGTACACCATACCCACAACACACTGCTTTGCTTCTTCAACCCCACAGGAGACTGCCATTGTGGCCATTTCTGAGTTATGTGTATGACCAAGGAGATGTACCTGTCAAACACCAACTATTTTCCCATGTCCTAGCTTCAACAGCTCCTCATTCTGAGAAAAGTTAGGAATCAACACATTATCCCCATTTTACAGGTAAGAAAACTGAGGCAAAGAGAATTAGGCAATTAGCCAAAGATCCCATAGCTGGTAAGCATGATCCCATGCTGTAAGGAAGCAAAAGAAATTAGTCTACCAAAGACTCTGTGAAGATCTGGGCCATTAGGCAGGAGGAAGTGAATTCCAGAGCTATTATGAAGGAAGGATCAGTTATACTTGGATCAGAAATAGCAGTGCCGACTATTAGAATGGAAAAAGTAGTCAGTGACCATGCAGCCCTTTTGCCTTATTTTAGAAATGAGGAAACCGAGGTCCAGAAGGGTTAAGTGATTTGCCCAGGGTCAGGCAGAGAGTCTGTGGCTGAGAGATAGGTCGAGTTTCCTGATTCTACAGATCCAGTGATTTCCTCACTGCCTGTGGACAAGGAAAGTCTTTTCCAAAGGCTGTCCTTGGCATTCACTTTAGGTCTCCCAGAATGCTTCCTGCTTCTCTGCTTTGGTTCTTCCCTGTAAAGAAGGAACTTAGCTTCCCATCAGGGAGTTCAAATACATTTTCCATGTAGCATCGCCTTCAGTCCACCCTTGCTTTTCTCGCAGCACTACTTGACAATTTGTCCCTCCTTTGCTTAAAGAGCCTCCATCTTCTCTAGGATATGGTGGTACAGAGGACCACAGGCCTGGGCCACGGTGATTGGTTCAGGATTGTACATGTGACCCAGCTAAGCCAATGACACTCAATCTGGGAACTTAGCAAATAACTGTTGCTAATCTCACAGGATATAAGCCTGTCAAGTAACCTAAGACTCTGATAACAAGCAGCATCCATGGGAGAAGAAGGGGAATCCCAATGATACTCCAAGGGCTCAATAATATTGCTGATTTTTTTGTTTAAGCCAATTTGAATTTATTAACCAAATGATTCTGTTAATTATTCCCTGTTTTAACGTATTCCCTATTTTAAAACAGGGGAATAGACTGATATTTTCTCAAGTTTGTTCCCAGACTACCCATTAATTGGATTAATACAGAGAGTGCCAAAACAATGTGTACACATTTTATGAAAGAAAAGACTATTAAAATTGTAATATTCCAGTCATGTTTGACTTCAGGAATTACAAGAGGCGCTCATATGTGAACCTTTTCTTATGAGTTCATATTGAGTATTACAATTTTAATAGAGTTTTTTCCTTTCTTAAAATGTGTATACTTTTTTGGGGTTTTTTTGGTGCTCTCTGTATTAAGTATCTACAGTACATGTAGGTAACAAAGACCAATAAAGATGAATAGGATATAGCCTTTGTCTTTAAGGGCCTAATGGTCTTAAATGGTAGGAAATCCAGGACTCATCCATAATTTTCTGTAAAATATAGAGTGGCCTGAGGCAGGTGCAAACGTTTGCCATGAAGGGAGAAAGGAAGAGGACTCCACACTCCATTGGAAAACAGAGTATGATGTTTCTTACAGGATTTGAGGTAAATTATGAAGATTGAGAGTAATAGGAACAGGGAGGATCTTAGACAAAGACACCAACATAAACTAAAATGCAGAAGTGGAAACTTTCTGGACACAAAACGGAAATAAATGTATAGTCCATTTTATCTGAAGCACACATTTCAAGACAAAATAAAGCAGAGATTTAAATTCATTGTGTCCAGTAGGACACAATGTGGACATATTAATGTTATATTGATTAAATGCTTCCTTCCTAGAATGGACATAATGTGTTCAACACATTAAATGTTTTTTGCATGAATGAATGAATATTTCCCCCCACCCCATAGAAGCTCCATGAAAGTGGGGAGCATATTTATCTTGGTCTCTGTTTTATCCCCAGCTCCATGCACAATGTTTGCACAGAATGGATGCTCACTAAATATTTGTTGAACAAATGAATGAATATTATAGAAGAATTTCAATCTCAGACATGAACTTTGTAGCTAACTCAAAAGATAATGGAAAGTGCTCAAAAATGTTGAGGAAAACCCGATACTTAAAGAGAACCCACTGCACATATGTGCCGTCCACTCTGCAGGTGTGCAAATGATCAGGGCTTGTTTTAGGAAGAAAGACTGGGCAGTGGTGGGGAGGAAAGAAGAGCAATTGGAGTGGAGAGTCAGCTAACCTCACCATTAACCCATTGAGAAAGTTATTTGAACCTGCTCTTGGAGAGAGTGTTATGAGGATGAAAAGTAGAGAACAGCTGTGCTAGTAAGGATTTGGTACCAGTCACAGAAGAGAAGTGGGTTGTGTGACAAATTATATTGTCCAAAGATGACTCAACAGGATCTTCTTTCCCACCATATCACAAAGTCTGATTCCTCTTATCTTGGTTCTGATATTACATGACTTCTGATAGCAAGTCACAAGAAGGGACTTAGTTTCTCCTTTGCTGTCTGAAATAATTTCACCCTTGACATATTTAGTCATCATGTAAACAGCCTGACTGTCCAGAGGCCATGCTGTAAGGAAGCCTAAACTTTCCTCCATGGAGAGAGCACAAAGAGGATCCCTATGGCCATATTTGGAGAGAAAGAGAGAGGAATACTTGGATAGACCCCAGTAAGTACAGACCCTCACTGTTCCAGCACCAGCCTCATTAAGAGATCCCATGAGGAATTCTCTAGCTGAGCTCTTCCTGGATTTCTGACTCTCAGAAACAGTGAGAAATAACAGGTACATTTGGTGTACACATGGATTCTGCGGACTTGATATCCAGCTGTCTGCTGGAAACACAGAGCTGGCACTTGCACATGAAAGCCAGACAAGTGAAGCAGATGTGAGACACCTATAAAGAGATGTGCTTCTTTTTCCTTGAGATAGATGTTGCCCAGCTAGAGTGTAGTGGCTTCAATCTAGCTCACAACAATTTCAAACTCCTGGGCTCATGTGATCCTCCTGCTTCAGCCTCCTGAGTAGTTGGGATTACAGACATCTGTCACAATAAGCAGTTGATATTCTGTTTTTAGTAGAGACTGGGTCTTGCTTTTCACAGGCTGGTCTTGAACTCCTGAGCTCAAGCAGTCTTCTCAGAGTGCTAGGATTGCAGGCAAAAGCCACTGTGCCCAGTCAAGATGTGCTTCATAAAGCTATGGGTACAGATGGAACTGCCATTGGAAAGAATGTGGCCAGAAAAGAGCAGAACCAAGGGCTACATGTGGTTGGGTGAGAGAGAGGAGAGGAAGGGGAGTGATTGAGTAGTTCCCTAATTATTAGTTGGTCCACATGCTTATTGTACAGCTTCCTGAAAAGGCTGTAAGATCCCTATCAGAAGGGACCAAATCTGTTTTGCTGTGTTAATAAATGCATCAATCATGCTGGCTACAATAATGCACTAGCCAGTCACCTCAGAGGTTTTCAGCAGCAAACACTTCTTTTTCCCTTCTGTAACACACATGTCCTCCTGAAGTTCACAGCTCTGTTTCTGTTCTGAGCAGCGTCTGCTTCATGGGTCTTCCCATTACAGGACTGAATGGATAGAACAGCCTCTATCCGGCACATGCTATTCTCAGGAAGGAGGGAAGAACAGGAGATGCACAGAACCTCATACAGCTTCTGCCACGTGGGGCTCATGTGCCTGTTCTCATTCTACTAGCCAAAGCTTGACATGGGGCCAAGCCCAAAGTAACCCTCATAAAGCAGCAAGTTACATGGCAATGGGTGACTATGTTAGCCTCTTACAGAGATAAGGGAGGCACATAATTATAAGTGATAACTCACTCCTCTCATCAAAGCAACCCTAGTCCCCAGCACAGTGTTTTCCAACCTTTTTTTTTATCTCACGGCACACTTGAGCCTATAGTTACATACAATAAGTAAACGGCACACTTACTTTATGTTGCTCAAAAAAAAAAAAGGGTAAAAAAATACACTTACTGTGCTTAGAAATTCTTTTCAAGATAATTTAATTAATGATCTTTAAAAATTTTCACAGCACCCCTAAGATCCTCTGCTGGCACACTGCTTGAAAATTACTGTCCTGTCACAATCACTGGTGCTTAAGAGATGGCCAGACATAGTCACTGAATGAACAAACGAATAAATATGTCTAAGGAGGTAGAAGAAAATCAAAAGGCAGGCAGTGTCAGGGAACTCAGGGATAACTCGACTTCACAATTTCTAAAAAGAATTCAACAACAGTGGACTTTATGAATCTAATGAGGTCATCAAAGTGGACTGCATGGTATTTTCAGTCTTTTTTTCCATGGGAAATTTTGCAGATACCAGTCTCAGCTGTTGATCCTGCAAGAAAATTCATTTGCTCAAAGTTCTAAGACACTCCTACTCTGCATCCATCCTGTATGCCACCCCATCTTGCTTGCTAGTTCCACTTAGATCTCCTAATGTAGGGGCTATCTGGTGGGAGGTTAGGATGCAAATGCCCCTTGCTCGCTCCTGACAAATCAAAGAGCTGCAAAGATGAGGTGAACTATAAAAACCATATGCCTGTGTGGTAGGCAACCAGCCACTCTCGATATCTTTTGCTTGGAGCAAGGTAAGGCCACATGCTGTAAGGGCTCCGAGACAGCGTCACTTGGAAATGGCTATGGAGGGGTTTCGGGTGGGGGCAGAAAAGGAGCCTGTGGGGTTGGCTCTGCAAACCACAAAACAAATAAGAATGCAGGTGCAGTGTAATTTAGAAACAGTCATGCAAGCCATGCTTGCTAGCGTTCTTTTTAATTCAAACTAATGAAAAATTGAAGGGAAATGAGATGTTCCGTGAGATTTAGCCAAACACTATATCGGTCTTGTGGAATCTGACTGTAAAATTAGTTACGGATGGCTTTTGGCAAAAGCCATTACTAAAATTAAAATGCAGCTCCCCTTTTACTATAAGGTGATGGTGCCAATTGGGAGGACTCTGGTGGACTATTGCAAAGATCCCATTTACAATTACCTAAGAGATGAAATTTTTAAAAAAGTTTAATAGCAGCATATGAGCTGTGCTTACTTGGGATTCTTTTGGGGCCAAGGCATCAAGGATCAAATGGCAAAGGCAGTGAACTTTTTAATTAGATTCTTAAATGTTTGTGTGTATAGGTAGATATATGTATGCATGAGTATATGCAGACATGCACGTATACATATGTGGAAATGTCATAAAGACACAACAATTTGTGAACTGGAAACTATAGAAAAGGCAGCCATCGAATGCTTGCATGGAGCTGAGTGTCTGGCATGAATTTGTCTACCTTAAATATCTGGAAATATTTTGGGTAATGAACTCTTAACTTCCTGAATGTCTGGATTGAACCTCTGGTCCCTCTGCATGGGCAGAAGGGACACATTTGAGCTTAATAGTCTCTTTATTTTAGCTGACTGGTAGTTTAGTAGAATTTCATGTTAATACACCAAGAGCCTGTGGGTTAAAATCAGTTAGTTTGGTTTCATCATTGAGTTTTCATACATCATTCTGGCTTGCCAGCAATCTTGAAACTGGGTGACAGGATGAAACAGGACTGATTCCTGATTGCTAGCAAGACTTCCTGCATTAGCGCACGTGCTCCAGGTACACTGAGCTCTCTGCTCTTCTGAGTATCTGGCATGAATTTGTCTATCTTAAATATCTAGAAATATTTTGGGTAATGATCTCTGACTTCCTGAATGTCTGGATTGAACCTCTGGTCAATCTAACTTGTTTTCAAGCTCTTTGTGAGGCAGTTACCTCTGCTTGTCATGTTCTTTTCTGTTCTCTTTTCATGGCTAATTTTGCAGGACTAAACTTCAATGTCTCTTCCACAGGGAAGACTTTTATAACTCTCCATGCTTCTCCTTCCCCTTCTGCCTGAACCATGTTCCTCCTCCTTTCCGTTCTTTCTTAACACCCTGCTCTTTTCATTGTTCCTAAATCTCCATTTGTCTGTGTGGTTGCCACACTGTAAGGGCAAGGACAGCATGTGGCTTGCCACAGCTTCTCCAGCACCTAGCAGAGAACCTTGCTTATGGATGTTTGGTAAATAGTTGCTAAATAAATAAAAAAGTTCCACTGATCATGGGTTACTAATGTCTAGGATTGTTTCCCTTTAGAGATGGAAAGATCTTCGAGTTCCTAGAGGAAAGACCTTAGAGGAGTTTACAAACTCGTCAAGTCACCAGATACATATTAATTGATATCATGTGAGTTATTTTTATTCTGTCCTATGATTATGCTAGAGTTTGTTTATTCTTTTATTAGTTGGCATTTGATTTGTTTCCAGTTTCTAGCCATAATAAAAAATGCAGCTATGAACATTCTTACATACGTTTCTTCGTGGACATTTGCAACAATTTCCCTAGCAAATAAACCTAGGAATGGAACTGCTAGGTAGTAAGATATGCATATTTTCATCTTTACAAGGTAATACCCATTTGTTTTCCAGGCAGCTGTTCTAATCATCACTCCCAGCCCCTGAGTATGAGCATTCCTGTTGCTTTACTTCCTTGCCAAGAGTTGATTTGATCACATTTCTTAACATTTACTGGGTATAAAATATTGGTTTCAAGTTCCACGAGTCTAATCCATTTAGACCAGAGGGTTATAAACCACCTGTATGTGGCTGGATGAAGCCTGCAGTCTGAGTTCCATCCACAGATGTGTTTTGTTTGACATGAAGGGTGTTTACTGAGCCAAAAATTAAATTATGTGTTAACATTTAAGAATTGGAAGATTTTATTCAAGAATCTGGATCTCTATGTTTACTTGGGTTTCCCCAAGTCAGTACAAAGGGCTCACTTTCTCACATGACAGCACCTGGGAGCAGTTGAGAAGCAGCTGCTACTCTTTCGGGTAGGGAATGTGCTGTGGAATTAGCCACAGTCCTAGAGTTAACCTGTAGTTTTTGGTTATCTTAGTTTTCTGGCATCTACGTGCTTGTAACTTGTCTGCCATGCTTTGAGCCTTCATGAAACACAGAAAGACCTCTGAAGTAGGGTGGTAGTAGGCAAGTAGCCCTCTGCCTATGATTGACCTGGGAATAGCCCTGCATGACAGAGCACTAGAAACACAGCTCCTAGATAAAGCCACAGAGCTTGGGTCTTCCTCCCCAAAAGCTGTCCCTTCCTCAGGTGTGCTCTCCTTTCCTCAGAAGTCCCTTAGCCCCTTTGATCTCCTTTCCTACTCTTTATCTCTTTACCCCATTCTTAACGATTTTTTTTTTATGTACTTGCTCTCTTTTCTCTATTTTGCTGAGAGCTCTGTGAGGTTTGTGACCAGGTATTTACGTGTCCAGCTTTTTGTTGTTCATTTATTGGTTTGCTTTTGGTCCTTCACAGGATTTTACATATTTATTAATTTATTTAAAGACAAAGTTTCATTCTGTCACTCCAGGCTGCAGTGATGTGGAGCAATCATAGCTCACTATAATCTCCATCTCCTAGGCTCAAGTGATCCTCCTGCCTCAGCCTCCTTAGAAGCTAGGAGTATAAGTGTGTACCACGATGCCTGGCTAATTTTTCAATTTTTTTGGTAAAGATGGATCTCTCCATGTTACCTAGACTAGTCTCCAGCTTCTAGACTCCAGCAATCATCCCATCTTGACCTCCCAAAGTGCTGGAATGATTGGTGTGAGCCACCATACCTGGCCCACAGTACTTTTAAATGGAGACTTGCACATGGAAGTTTTATTCATTTGTTCATTTCATGTATTCATTCAACAAACATTTACTAAGTGCTTTTCATATGCCAGGCATCATGGAAGGCAATGAGAACAAAACATGCCATCATTATCTTCGAGGATGGAAAGAACCCTGGGGTAAAGAAACACGTTTTTTCATTCATTCATTATTTTATACAACAAATATATACTGAGTGCTTAGTTTGGGCCAGATACTGTGCTAGGTGCTGGGAAGCAAAAGCAAACAAGATCTGTTGCTTTATGATAATTACTAATGAGAAAGTAAATATTCAATTGTTTATGCTCAAGAAACTGACCTAACAATGGAGTTGGACTTGGGGAGGGGAGGTAAGACGTGAGCTGAAATTTAAAGGATGAGTAGGAGATAGTCAGATAAAGAAGGGACATGGAAAGAAATATTTGTTCCATGACCACGTGGAAGAGTCAGCATGTGTAAACGCCTTATGATAGGAGACAGGCAGTCTAGCTCACTGCCTAAGAAAGAGTCAGTGTGGCGAGAGCACAGAGGGCTAGGCGCTAAGTAGTGAGAGATGAGGCTAGAGATGTAGGTAAGGGCCAGACTCCAGGAAGAAATGAGTGCAATAAAGTGCTTGGGTGCTAAACAGTGGTCAGTGCAACTGATTCATTTAGTTGTTGACTGGATTAATGCACAGGTAAGTGGGTACCTGAATAACTATTCTAGACTATAGCTCCTTATAGAACAGACAGATAGGATGTCTAATAGACAGGTTGTTGTTTAATCAAGAAGGGGCAGAATGGATGTTGAACATTTCAGAGACTTGCACACTCTATACTTTCTAGCACTAGCTACAGTAATAAGAACCCTGTGAGTCTGGAGATATATTAAAGAAGGATGGCTCTTTCCCCCTCCAGTCTGACTGGAAAAGGACTGGCCCTCCCCAAGATCCCCAAAAGAGGAGGATTGCTGCTCACGGGGGATTAGCTGAAATAGGTCTACGATGAGCCAGTCCAAGTCATTGACAGCACTTTGGCACTTAACTGTAAGGAGCCAGATGCATTTCCCAAGCTTTTGCCTGGCTGGTGTACCTCAAGGCTTCTGAGGCAAACAGTCCTAATAAGTACATTTTTCTCTCACCCTCTGCTGCCCTGAGGCTGAGTGAAAGTCTCCTGCCTCCGAGTTGATTTCCAACCATGCTGATTCCAGTGCTTTCTCAGGCACACAATTCAAATCTAAAGCATCCTTGGGCAACCCTTTCCTTCACCCCAATGCCACTCTTAAGTGGAGAAACACTTTTTCCTCATAGAACACTTTCCTCATAGACTTCATAATAGTTTATTCCCGAAAATTACAGCTAAGAACTGTGAGACCCTCCTGCTCTGTGGTGAGTGGGGGTTTGTTTTGTTGTTATAAGTTGATAAGGTATTAAAGAAAAGAGCCTCTTGTTGTCCCACTGCTTGGTGTCTCCTCTGTCCCTTTGCGAATTCTGAACTTCCCCCTGTGGTGACTTCCAGGAAGCCTTCCTCAGTGCTGCTGGACTACCAATGTTCCCTCTCTTTCCTGATCAGCCCAAAATTCTTACCAATGGCTCTGTGCATGTTGGTGTTTGATTATATTGTTTGTTTGTGCATGTTTTTCCAGATGCATAAGTCTTGGTTCTTCAACAAGATTACAGCTTGGCAGACGCCTGATAAGTATTTGTTGAATGTATTGATGATATTTCAAACTCAAGGGCAAGACAAGTTATATCCTTCCTTGTTTGTGCCTACTGTAGTGAGTTCATTGATACAATCATAAGAAATAATCAGTAAATATTTTGAAGCAAAATCTCAATAAACTGAAGCTAGATTAGAAAGCAGTATAACACAGTGATTAAGAGCATAGACTATGGAATCAGGTAGCTCTGAATTACCAGCTAAGGACATGAACAAGTTGTGTAATTTCTCCATGGCTCAATGTCCCCTTTTGTAAAATGGGGATTATAGCAGTTTACACCTAAGCAGCTATTGTTAAGACTGAATAAGATCATGCCTGGGCACAAGGCTAACCCACACCTAAGATTAGTTGCAAATGAGGTTGTGGACAATGAAACCCTCAAGAAGGTTGAGAGTTTCCATAGGGTTTTGAGATCATGAAATGAAGCAAAGAAATATACAATTGTGTGGGAGCTCAGAATCAACCTCATAACACAGGAACCATTCCCAGGTGAGTGATAGGCAAGAGATGGTGTCAGGGAAACTCAAACAAAGCAGATGGCACAGAATGATATTTATCAAATTCACACCCCCCTCTACCAAGCCAGCATAGTGGTTCACTTTTCATCTTTTTCCATCTTCTTAGAGAAAATGTTGAGATATTTCATTTGATGAAATCCTAGACTGGGGTTGTTAGCCCCTCTTCAACCTTTGAAGTTGAACCTCTTCAACAATCTCCTTTTTTGTAGATGAGAGCCTTCACCTTAGTCTCTGATCCACCACTGTGCATTTTAACTAGAACTTAATATTACTGTTCTGCTGTTCATTTTTATAACTATCTTTTATTCAAGTAAACCAATAATGGTTTTTCCATTAATGGTTAATCATGTAACGTTTCCTTTTAAATGTATTTTTAGTAAAAAAGAAAAAAAAGAAGAAGAAGAAGAGGCCAGGCATGGTGGCTCATGCCTGTAATCCTAAAACTCTGGGAGGCCGGGATGGGTGGATTGCTTGCACTAACAGGTTTGAGACCAGCCTGAGCCAGAGCAAGACCCCATCTCTAAAAATAGTGGGCATTGTAGCAAGCGCCTGTAATCCCAGCTACTCTGGAGGCTCAGGCAAGAGGATCATTTGAGTACAAGAGTTTGAGGTTGCTGTGATATATGACATCATGGCACTCTACCAAGGGTGACAAAGTGAGACTCTTTCTAAAAAAAAAAAAAAAAAGAAAGAAAGAAAGAAAAGAAAAAGAAAGATCTTAATTTAAAAAATGAAGGGGGGAGATAGACTTGCCCCATGTTGGAAAAAGCATAGCTCAGACCCACACAACCAATCACTGGGAACCGCAAGCCACCTGCTCAGCAGGCTGCAGTGGGTGGCTCAGCTCCCCTCCAGGCTCCTGCCACAGGTGGCCACAGTGGCAACTCTGGTTCCTGTGATCTGCAGCCCTCTGCCAGTGACTCCTGCCTGGCTTTTGTAACCCCTGTGGTCAGCAACTCCTCCCTCTGGATCCTGAGACCAGCAGCACATGACTGGTGACTCCTACGCAACTCCTGTGACCTACAGCCCAGGGCTGGCTATTCTGTCCTTCAGCTCTCACCCGGCTCCTGGGATCCACCTGGCTCCTAAGATCCACGAGCCATGGCTGGTGACCCCACCCTCCAACTCCCTGCCTAGCTCCTGAGACCCACAGCCAGGGGTCAGTGGCTTCGCCCTCTGGTTTCCCACCAGCTCCTGTGACCCTTGTGGCCAGTGGCAATGCCCTCCAGCTCCCCGCTGACTCCTGTGACCTGCACATAGTGGGTGGGATTTTCCCCTTTCAGTTGTTGCCTCTGGGGAGTTGGGGTGTCTTAGTTGTTTATATAATCTCCACAGTTGAGATTTCAGCCCAAAGCCACTGATTCACTAGGATTGGACAGAGACTAGCTGAATACCGATCAGCACCATGTAGTCCCACCACACCAAGCAGTTCCCCAGAGTTTCAGGCTGTAGTTCTGAAGAGGGACATTTGTAAAGCTCTAAGGGAAAAGTCACAATCACCAGTCCCAGTTCTTTGGTTAAAGGGGTGGTTAATTACAACTCCAGGAGACCTCAATTCAATTTCACCTTGCCAGCTTCTCTAGCCAAATGGTGAAAAATAATCATGGGGAGGAATCAGCATAAAAACTCTGGCAACATGAATAATCAGAGTAGATCAACTCTCCCAAGGAATGACAAAGGAGACACAATGGAAGATCCCATTCATAAACAAATGGCTGAGATGTCAGAAATCGAATTCAGAGTTTGGATTACAAATAAGATTAATAGAATGGAGGTAAAGTTGGAATTAAAAATTCAAGGAGCATTTCAAAAGTTGTCTGAAGAATTCAATGAATTCAAAGACAAAATCACCAAAGACTTTGACACATTGAGGCAAGAACTTGCAGCTCTCAAAGATCTGAGAAATACAGTAGAATTGCTCAGTAACAGAATAGAACAGGCAGAAGAAAGGCTCTATGGCACTGAAAACAAAGCTTTTGAATGCTCCCAAATGCTCAAAGAGGAAGAGAAGTGGAGAGAAAAAGCAGATCATTCCCTGAGAGAATTGTGGGACCACTCCAAAAGAGCATTCACCTGATAGGAATCCCTGAAGGAGAAGATCATGGTCCGAATGGCACAGATACTCTACTGCAAGAGATAATTGAGGTGAACTTCTCAAGCATGGCAAGAGATACTGAAATTCAGATAGCAGACAGTTTCAGAACCCCAGCATGACTCAACCTAAATAAAGCATCTTCTAGACACATTGTAATTAACACACTGTAATTAACAAAGTTAATATGAAGGAGAAAATCCTGCAAGCAGCCAGACATAAGAAAATTGTAACCTATAAGGAGAAGAATATTAGAATGACTGCAGATCTCTCTGCTGAAACTTTTCAAGCCAGAAGAGGATGGTCATTGACCTTCAATCTCCTAAAACAAAATAACTTTCAGCCCAGGATCGTGTATCCAGCTAAATTGAGCTTCATTTATGACAGAGAATTTAAATACTTTAATGACATACACACATTGAAGAAATTTGCCATAACCGACCAGCTCTTCAGGATATCTTCAGACCCATCCTCCATAATGACCAGCACAATGCTCTACCACCAAAGTAAACTCACTCTGAAATTCTTGACCAAAACCCAATTTCCCAAGTGGTAAAAAGATTCAAAATGTCCAGTGGACTTTCAAAAAGCTTGACACCCAAAATACTACCAGGCTTATCAATACTCTCAATTAATGTGAATGGCTTAAACTACCCTCTAAAGAGGCACAGGTTGGCTCACTGGATACAAAAACTCAGGCCAGATATCTGCTACATACAAGAATCTCATCTTAACTTAAAGGATAAATATAGACATAGGGTGAAGGGATGGGCATCTGTAATCCAGGCAAATGGAAAACAGAAAAACGCAGGGGTGGTGATTTTATTTGCAGATATATGAGGCTTTAAACCAAAAAAAGTAAGAAAAGACAAGGCTGGTCACTTCATATTTGTTAAGGGAAACACTCAACATGATGAGATGTTAATTATTAACATTTATGTGTCCAACTAGCATGTGCCTCAATTTTTAAGGGAGACCCTAACAGACATGAGCAATTTAATATCTTCCAGCACCATAATAGTTGGAGATTTTAACACCCCTTTGGCAGTGTTGGATAGATCTTCCAAAAAGAAACTAAGCAAATAAATTTTGGACTTAAACTTCACTATACAACAATTGAATTTAACAGACATCTACAAAACATTTCATCCTAACAAAACTGAATACACATTCTTCTCATCAGCCCATGGAACATCCTCCAAAATTGATCACATCTTAGGTCACAAGTCTAACCTCAGCAAATTTAAAAGTATAGAAATTATTCCTTGTATTTTCTCCAATCATCATGCAATAAAAGTTGAACTCACCAATAACAAGTATCTGCATACTCATACAAAGATATGGAAATTAAATAACCTTACGCTGAATGATAGCTGGGTCATAGATGAGATCAAGAAGGAAATTGTAAAATTTTTGGAACAAAATAATAATGAAGACATGAATTATCAGAACCTGTGGGATATTGCAAAGGGAGTCCTAAGAGGGAAATTTATAGTTTTGCAAGCCTTCCTCAAGAGAATGGAAAGAGAGGAAGTTAATAACTTAATGGGACATCTTAAGCAATTGGAAAAGGAAGAATATTCCAACCCCAACCCAGTAAAAGAAAAGAAATAATTAAAGTTAGAACAGAAATAAATGAAATAGCAAACAAAAGAATTATTCAAAAGATCAATGAATCAAAAAGTTAAAAAGTTTTAAAATTTGAAAAATTCAACAAAATTGATAAACCTTTGGTCAACCTAAACAAAAATAGAAAATTAAAGTCCATAATATCATCAATCAGAAATGACAAAGGTGAAATAACAACAGACACCTCAGAAATCCAAAAAATCCTTAATGAATACTACAAAAAACTTTATTCTCAGAAATATGAAAATCTGAAAGAAATTGACCAACACTTGGTGTCTAGGAAGCACACCAACTTCCTAGACTTAATCAGAAAGAATTGGAAATGCTGAATAGATTTATATCAAGTACTGAAATAGAATCAACTATACAAAATCTCAACCCCCAAAAAGAATTCGGGACCAGATGGCTTCACATCAGAATTCTACTGAACCTTTAAAGAGTAACTAGTACCTATATTACTTAACTTTTTCCAAAACATCAAAAGAGAAAGAATACTTCCCAGCACATTCTATGAAGCAAATATCAGCTTAATCTCTAAACCAGAAAAGACCCAACAAGAAAAGAAAACTATAGACCAATATCTTTAATGAACATAGATGCAAAAATATTCAATAAAATTGTAGCAGACAGAATCCAGCAACACATCAAACGAATTATACACCATGACCAAGTGCGTTTTATCCCAGGGTCTCAAGGTCAGTTCAATATACGTAAATCTATAAATATAACACATCACATAAACAAACTGAAAAACAAAGACCATATGATTCTCTCAATAGATGCATAAAAAGCTTTTGACAATATCTAGCATCTTTTCATAATCAGAACACTTAAGAAAATAGGTATAGAAGGGACTTTCCTTAAACTGATAGAGGCCATCTACAGCAAACCCACAGTCAGTATCATATTGAATGGAGTAAAATTGAAAACATTTCCACTGAGATTGGGAACCAGGCAAGGTTGCCCATTGTCTCCACTACTTTTTAACATTGAAATGGAAGTCTTAGCCATCGCAATCAGGCAAGAGAAGGAAATCAAGGGTATACAAATAAGGTCAGAGGAGATCAACTTTCACTCTTTGCAGATGATATGATTTTATACCTGGAAAACCCCAGGGACTCAACACAAAATTCTTAGAAGTGATCAAGGAATATAGTAGCATCTCAGGATACAAAATCAATACTCACAAATCAGTAGCTTTTATGTATATCAATAATAGTCAAGCTGAAAAAAAAGTCAAGGACTCTATTCCCTTTACAGTTGTGCCAAAGATGAAATATTTGGGAATTTACCTAACAAAGGATGTAAAAGATTTCTATAAAGAGAATTATGAAACTCTGAGAAAAGAAATAGCTGAAGATGTTAACAATTGGAAAAACATATCATGCTCATGGCTGGGAAGAATCAACATTGTTAAAATGTACATATTACCCAAAGCAATTTACAAATTTAATTCAATCCCTAGCAAAGCACCACCATCATACTTTAAAGATATGGAAAAAATAGTATTTTATTTTATATTGAACCAGAAAAAAACCTCAAATAGCCAAGACATTACTTAGAAATAAAAACAGATCAGGAGGAATCACGCTACCAGACTTCACTATACTATAAATCTATAATGATCAAAACAGCATGGTATTGGCACAAAAATAGACAGGTAGATGTATGTAACAGAATTGAGAACCAAGAGATAAACCCAGACACTTATCATCATTTTATCTTTGATAAGCCCATCAAAAATATAAATTGGGGGAAGGATTCCCTATTTAATAAATGGTGCTGGGTGAACTGGCTGGTGACTTGCAGAAAACTGAAACTGGACCCATACCTTTCACCATTAACAAAAATTGACTCTCACTGAATAAAATATTTAAACTTAAGATATGAAACTATAAAAATTCTTGGAGAGAGTGCAGGAGAAACACTTGAAAAAATTGGCCTGGGAGAATACTTTATGAGGAGGATCACTTCAGCAATCGAAGCAATACCAAAAATACATTACTGGGATCTGATCAAACTAAAAAGCTTCTGCACAGCTAAGAACACAGTAAGTAAAGCAAGCAGAAGCCCTCAGAATGGGAGAGGATATTTGCAGGTTAGTACAAGTAATCCCATTTCATTGTGGGCAAGGGACTTGAACAGAAGCTTCTCTGAAAAAGACAGGTGCATGGCCTATAGACACATGAAAAAATGCTCATCATCTTTAATCATCAGAGAAATGCAAATCAAAACCACTTTGAGATATCATCTAACTCACATAAGAGTGACTCACACAACAAAATCCCAAAACTTCAGATGTGGCGTGGATGTGAAGAAGAAGGAACGCTTGTGCACTGCTGGTGGGAGTGCAAGCTAATACGTCCCTTTTGGAAAGAAGTATGGAGCATACTTAGGGATCTAAAAGTAGACCTGCCATTTGACCCTGCAATTTCTCTACTTGGTGTATATCCAAAAGACCAAAAATCACTTTATAACAAAGATATTTGCACCAAATTATTCATTGCAGCTCAATTCCTAATAGCCAAGTCATGGAAGAAGCCCAAGTGTCCATCGACCCATGAATGGATTAATAAATTGTGGTATATGTATACCATGGAATATTACACAGGATTAAAAAAGATGGAGACTTTAACTCTTTTACATTTACATGGATGGAGCTGGAACATATCATACTTAGTAAAGCATCTCAAGAATTGAAGAAAAAATATACAATGTACTCAGTACTATTTTGAACCCAATTTACAATCACTCACACTTTCATATGAAGAATAGATCACAACTATGGCCCAAGATGAAGGAGGGAGGAGAAGAGGAGAGGAGGGGAGGGGGGAGGGTGAATGGTGGGATCACACCTATGGTGCATAATGCAAGGGTACATGTTGGATCTATTAGTATAGAGTATAAATGTCTTAACACAATCATTAAGTAAATGAGATGAGGTATATATTAACCAGCATGATGTAAGTGTTCCCAATTCTACATGAAATCAGCACATTGTACTCCATAAATGCATTAATGTATGAAAAAAATTTTTAAAAAAGGGAATAATAGTATAGGAGGTTCATGGCTAAGTAGAATATCATGAAGGCAGAACACAAATGGCTGATTAGTGCAGCTCCTGTGGCTCAAGGAGTAGGGCACTGGCCCCATATACCAGAGTTGGTGTGTTCAAACTGGGCCCTGGCCAAAAACTGCAACAAACAAACAAAGAAACAAATGGCTGATTAAAAAAATCTGTGGGCTGATGATTAGACATGACCATATATATTGGTTCTACATATATATATATATTCTGCCCTCAAGTGGATAGACAACCTCAGAAATTCATTTCACCTGCCTGAGCCTCCCATTTTCTGATCTGCAAAGTGAATGAATGAGTTGGATTAGAGAATCGCCAAGGTACCATGGTTCTTGCTAGCTTGTGTGTTCTGACATATGGTCAGGGAAGGTGTCAGAAAATTGTCTGTGATAGTGGTGATGGAAGGCTGACTCAGCTTGGAAGGGCCTGCTTTGCAGGAAGGTGGGAAACATCAAGGCTGAACAGATACACCATGTCAGGGATAAAATGAGTATATTTATTTTCTGACTCTGTTTATTCATCTTCCGTGGCTCCAAGTTGCCATCCTTATTTTGCAACTGAAAGCGTTTTTTCCAGACACTCAAACTTAGAGTTGGCAAGTAAATCAACATCAACATACGGTCACTTCACACTCTTTTTTATTTCCCCTGATTTTGGTTCTTTATGACCTTGGAAAAATAATGTTTTCACCCTTCTTCAAGAAGATGCTCTAGGTGGGTTCAATTCTATATTTTCTGTCTATTATGCTGAGAGCTATCACTTACCAAGCTTTTAGCATGTACCAGGCATTCTGCAAAGCACTTTGAGCGTATTATATTGCTTAATCTTGCAACAATTTGAAAGGGGAGATATTGCTATTATCCCTATTTTACAATGAGAAAACTAGGGCTCAGACAGCTTAAGTGATTTGTTCAAGGTCACATAGCTTACAGGATTCAAAAACAGGTCTGTTGGATTCCGAAACCCATTCTCTGAAACCATTAAATAATACATTATTAGCATTTTTCATATCAGTTTTTTAAAATGTTAAAGCAAAAATCAAGGAGTCAAAGATTAAAAATTGAGAGTTTCTTTATTTTAACTTAAATGCATTCAAGATACATTAACAGGGTGGAATGTATTTCATGCCAATGAATGAAAATGCATGGGAATGTTTATGTGAAATACTACTTGTGAAAAACTAGTGCAAGAGAGAATGTGCATACTAATTGCAACTCTGCTATAGCAATTTAAACATACATTGACAAAAGCTATATAGAATTTGAAAGATGCAGAGTGTTCAGAGTTTAATGTGTTTCAGACTCTTTTTTCTGGAAGTTACTTAAGTTTTAACTATACAAATTTATATAGAAAAGTAAGGAAATTTTTTTAGAAGTCAGGAAATCTGTAATAACTTTTAAGGGAATCCAGCCATGGCTAGACTTTTGGACCAACACATCAAGGGCCCACCTGAAATATTTAACGAGCCAAGTTATTCTTGTTCAAGACCAGACTAAGTTAAAAAATCTCTTCTGAACTCCTAGTCTTTTATCGACATAAGTCAACTATATCGAATCAGATTTTAAAGAGAAGTTTCCTCTTTCTAGAAACTCATAAACATTTTGGGTAACCAATCTCAGAAAAGATGGACATGTATGCATACATATGACACTTTTCAAAGAACTTCAGTAAATCCATGGGTCCCTGGGCAGACAAAGTACCCTGCTAAGAAAGTTCCAGCCTGGATGGTTGGAAAAATGTTAGAGTGAACTAGGAGAGCCTGTTCTCACTGCAAGAAGGCAGAGATGTTCATCCTGGTGCCTCTGCCATTGGTGAGGCTTGGCTGTTTTTTCAAGGAATTAGTGGCTGTTTAATCTTCACAACACCTTCCAGGTTAGACTGAGCAAATGATACTGTGATATTAACAGTGTAGATTCTGAAACCAACAGCTGGGATTCAAATGCCAACTTGGTTATGTAAAAGTGGGCATGTCACTTAATTTTTCTTTTCTTTTTTTGTTTTTTTTATTTAAATATATGTATTTTATTATTCTTCATTACATTATTTCCCCCCCCCCCACCTCTCTGTGGTAAGACAGAATTGATTTACAGAAAAGAATACAGAAAACACCAAAGCTCCTGGTAGAGGGAGAGATTTCAAGTGGGGAGAGAGATGCTCTCTCCGTTCCTGTCCCGGTCTTTCCCCGTCTCCTCCTCTAGGCCTCTAGCCTCAGGGTATATATAGGTGTATGGGTTCCTTGGCCAGGAAACAAATGAATACAGTCGCTTCCACCAGGGGCAAGGTGAATGAGTGTATCGATGAATGGACACAGTCCATCCATGGAATTCAGGCCTAGGAAATTCACAAGAAACTGACCTAGGCATAGGAAATGGGGGTTCCACATTTAGTCCCAAGTGTAAAGTGAAGGAGACAC
>CAUYRH010077172.1:0-20003 GCA_963574655.1 Perodicticus potto
CAGAATCTTCTACTTTAGCCCGGGTAATCTGCAACACTCGCCCTCCTGAAAAAAGATCCCAACATGTTTACTCCTTTAAATCTTCGCTTAAAAATAACAATAAACAAATTCAATATTTAAGGTATAAAAAAAAAAAAAAAAAAAAAAAGAGTAGGCAGGCAGAGGCAGGCTGTTAATTTTCCTAGTACATGAACATCAGATCACTACAGCTTTCATTCATCCACCTGGCGCTTGCACCCAGTTAGTGCATATATTAAAAATTACTGTAAGAAAGTTGCAGACCATGGAGTATCAAACAGGAAACAGATCTAATATAAGCAAAAGTTTGGAGAGGGGCAAGGCAGATGCTGTGGAATCTGTCTCTCTGAGAATCTTCTTTAAATAGATCCCATCCAGTAATATGGATTGCGGTGGGTTTAGACAGATTTGCTTGGATCAGAGATTACAAACTTGAGTTTGAATCAGACTCTACTGAGGATTAGCTGTGTCACCATGAAAGAGGGCCTTGCCTCTCTGAGACTCGGTCATCTCATCTGTGAAGTGGAAGGGAAAATAGAAATGTAATCTTTTAATTCACTCGTTTAACAAATATTTTCTGTGCACATATTTAGAGAGCATCTCACTCCATAAACTCCAGAAGAACAATGACTTTGTTTTGGTCACCACATACACTCAGTGACCAGAACAGTGGGTGGCTCGTGGAGCAGTCACAAAAAATTAGTGCTGAATTACAGTAGAACCTCCATAGCTGATCACTGCCTTAAGTTGACCTAATTTTCATAGACCAGGCAAGCATCACATGTATATATCAGTACAGTGGGCCTAGAGGCAAGAGCTGGCCACTTTCTCAAGGGGCATTTATGAGTGTGCATTAGACACTGAAGCTCATTACATGCAGCAAAATGCAGTATTTAAAAATGTGGACTATTTTTAAGTGGTGAAAGATACCAGAAGTTTCAACTCTCATGTCAGTATCTGCAATAAGCAAAATATGGTACCAAATCTGAAATACTCCAAATGCCTGTCAAATTGAAATGGCTCTATCATAAACATAAAAATGCAGGCTGATATAGGATTAATAAAAGCCATTTAAGAAAAATACTCCTATTGCATTTTAATTTCATTTACTAATACTTCAGTTAGCAGTTAGCCCTCAGAGTAGTCTACTAATATAAATGTACACAAGGTAAGAGAAGTAACACATGTTGAATGTGTATTACGTAGTAGGCATTCTACATGTAGCAGACTCCTAAGTGAACAGCCATTTGTTGAACTGATGGATAAATCCTTACCTTAACCCACTTCTTTTTCATAGTTAAAGAAATGAGTTCGGGGAGGTTTCCCAATGTTCTATGTCTAATGGTAGCCAGGATTGAAACTCAGTTCATCTGATGAAATACCATATTCTATCCATTACATCAGAGCATTTGACACAGTAACTATGGTATTGCTCATCTATTTTAAATTGAATTGCATTCCCCAAAATTCACATGTTGAAGTCCTAATCTCTAGTGGTCAGGGTCTTCACAGGGGAAATTAAGTTAAAATGAGTTTATTAGGGTGGGCCCTTCTCTAATATGACTGATGTTCTTACTAAAAATGGCTAATTTGGATACAGACAGAGAGAGAGAAAGCCATGTAAAGTGGAAGACACAGTTTGAGGTCATAGTTCTACAAGCTCAGGAATGACAGATTGCCGGAAAACCACCAAAAGTTAGGCCAGAGACATGAAACAGATTTTCCTTCCTTATCCTGCCATTGTGGCCTCCCTGTCTCCAGAGCTATGGACAGTAAATCTCCCTTGTTTAAACCTTTCAGAGTGCAGTGCTTCATTATGGCAGCCCTAACAAACTAAAGCATCACTTTCAGAGATTCAGGGGTTGAGTTGGTGGATTTTCCCCAATTCCTGATGTGGTTGAAATGAAAGTCAAGAGTGTGGCCACTCTTGGGAGCATGCCCTAGCAGTCTACTCTCCTCTGAAACTCGCTGTTGTGTTATCGCCACTCACAATTGCTGATTTCTCAGGATTACAGCCAAACTACTTCACCAACCACACAACTTCCATTCAATCATCACGTTTTGAAAGAGACCCTATGAAAATAGGTTGTTAAGTAAGTACAAATTTTAAAAGAATAGAAAAATATCCCCCCAACAACCAAATGTTCTTTTTAAAAAAGAAATCTAATTAGATAGTTTTGAAAGACAGGCAATTGGAAAGTGGGTGCTGAGGTCAAGAGGTACAGCATGTTTTAGTGTCCATTTGTAAATCAGTATAGATCCAGCTTAAGAATTGAGGATATGTGACTCCTTGTAAGAGTTTAAGTCGGTCAAGTTACTCAGTAACCATAATTTCCATTTAGTAAGAGTAGGTTCTGTACAGAGCACACAAATAATGACTTCCACACCCTTGATCACATGCTTTCCTTCATTATGTACTTAAATGGGTCTGTGTGTGCTCAATTCATTGCACTGCTTATTGGAAGTCATCGATGGTTGATTCCACCAGAGAACAAGCATTAACGCAGGTTAGAGTTTTTCTGGAGGTTCACAAAATCTTATTTATTTTATTTTGTATAAAATATTCCCTCATCAAGATTCAACACACCTCTATAAATTCTATAATAAGTTAAGAAGCAAATGTAAAAACAAAAACATTTTCTGAAAATGGGGGGGGGGAAGAACCAAGTATTTTCCTGATCTACAAGTAGAAAAAAAATTTTTCCAGCAAAAAAGTAAAGCCTTTGAAATAAAGTACAAAGGAAAATGTTAATCTATAAAAAACACAAAACTTCTGTGCCTCAAATAAAAATTAAAATGTGAACAGCAAATACCTGTGAGGAAGGTTTTGCAAAATACATTAGTGCACATTGATCTCTTATATTAATCTTACTGATTGCTTTATAGATCAATAAGAAAAATACAAATGGATCAATGGACAAAAGACATGAACAAGTTTTAGTCACTAAAGAAGAAATACAAATGTCCTGTAACATATGAGAAATATACAAACAATTAAGATATAAATTGTAGCTACTAACTTTTCCTGTTTGACTGAGCAAGAGTCAATATTGAGACAATGTGTCAAAATAGAGCCTGTTATGCAATATTAAAGGGAATGCAAAATCAGTCCTACCTTCCAGGAAATAAAGATAGATGCTTGTCTCAAGAGCTTTAAAATGTTCATACCCTTTAATCCAAGAATATATTAAAGGAACTAATCAGAAATGCGACAAATATTGATGCACACGGATTTTCATCATAGGATTTCTTGTAATACAGGAAAAAAATGAAAATGATCTAACAATAGGAAGATGGTTAAATAAATTGTGGAGCATTCCTAATAGTAGTGTTTTTCAACACTGTTTATCTCACAGCACACTTGAACCTATAGTTAAATTTCCACAGCATACTTATATTATGTTGATCAAAAAAAAAAAAGAATTGAGAAAAAGAATATAATTACTGTGCTTTGAACTTCTTCTGAGAATAATTTAATTAATGATCTCTGAAACTTGTCTCGGCACACCTAAGATCCTCTCACCGCCCACCAGCGAGCCGCAAAATACTGGTTGAAAATCACTGCCTTAGAGTTTCCTCCGATTCTATACATTTTTCTTTGTGCTACCAACTAGCTTTCTCGTGTACTATTTAATGTGTGCTGCGCCTCATACATACTGTTTATTTATAGCTTCTGCTTATTTATAACTTCTGCTTGTGCCTGGTGCCACCTGGCCTCCCTTCATTCCCCTGCACCATTCTCTTTTGATCAAGTTTTCAGTTTTCGTCACCACAACCGACTGCCTGATCCCCTCTCCTGCTTCCACATGTAAATTCTAAGGGAAAGACTCTCACTCCTGTAGCTAGTTGACCACCATCTCTGGGAAGTGACTGCGGGCAAGGTGGGGAATGGGGAAGAACAGTGGTTTGAGCAGGAAGTAGTCCTTTATGTGGGAATTATAGACGTGGCAGGTGCCATCTTGGCTTGAACCGCTCCAACTGCCTGTGTATGTGCATATCAAAATAATATCACAAAGAACTCAAATAGCTTCTCTACTTATTTTATCCATTTTAGTCAAAAGAGCAGAGACCATGATTTGCTTAATTTTGCAACCCCAGCCTCCCTTATGGCACACTCAATCAGTGTTGGTGGAATGACTGTTGTTACAAGTATTAAAGGAAATTGAAAGTCAAGCTCGAAGCCTGGTGCTTGGTTTGAAGGAGCTGTCCAAAAAATGTTCATTCTTTGCCTCCCTTCCACTCCCTTATCCCAAATCCCATCCTTCCTTTGTTCACTCGGGATTTGTTTCACTAAGTGGTCCCCAGGCAAGGGCATGTCACTAATCTCAGACCTGCAGGGCATTTTTGGTATCACAGGATTCATTAATGGGGATACATATCTTACCTCAAAGCCTAGAGGAGTTCAGCTGATACAAAGTTTAAAACAAAAGCCTCCCAGACTCTTACCTTTGTATTAGTTTAACTTGTTTTTATCTTCTGTCTTTGCTCAGATGAAAATTGAGCAGATGTATAAAGACCAGACTGTGACCGCCTCTCCACTGTCCATTCACTGGGCCTTCAGCGAAACACTGGGTTAGCAGGAACACTGGCTTTCTGGAGCCTAGGATGGGGTAGAAAGTCTTGGACAGTTCCCAAGGGTAGTGTAGACTGGGGATTGAACCTCTGCCACTTGTTAGCTGTGTGACACTGAGAAAGTGGCTTGGCCCCTCTCTGCATTGGTTTCTCCATCTGGAAAATGGCAATAATAGTAATTGAGATTCTACAATCCCATTACTAGGATTCTACCCAGAAGAAAAAAGATCATTTTATCGTAAGGACATTTGCACTGGTCTGTTCATTGCAGCTCAGTTTACAATCACCAAAATGTGGAAACAACCTAAATACCCACCAACCCAGGAATGGATTAACCTTGGTATATGTATAGCATGGAATACTATTCAGCCATCAAAAAAGATGGAGACTTTACATCTTTTGTATTAACTTTGATTGAGTTGGAATACATTCTTCTTAGTAAAGTATCACAAGAATGGAGGAGCAAGAATCCAATGTACTCAATTCTAATATGAAGCCAGTAGATGATCTAATACATACTCTCATAAGAGAAAAACTCAAATCAATTCAAATTGGGAGGCAGGGGAACGAGGGCACTGGGAGAGGGGAGAAGAGGGGCGAGGGGGGCTTATGGCGTATGGCACACCTTTTGGGGGCAGGACACAATTATAAGAGGGACTTTATCTAACAAATGCAATCAGTGTAACCTAATTCTTTCTACCCTCACTGAACCCCAAACAATAAAAAAAAAAACAGTAATTGAATGTTAAGGCCTTTGTAAGTGTTAAGTAAATTAGCATTTGCTAATATCTGGTATATAATAAAAGACATATAAACATTTGCTGTTATTATAAAATGCATGATACATACTGGGCATTATCACAGACGTTTTTTCTTAATTGGTATAACACCACTGAGAAATGAACACTGGTGTCTCACTCTGCCATGAAGAAATAGAGCTAAGGGTCAGTCCAGTGCAGTGGCTCAAGCCTGTAATCCTAGCACTCTGGAAGGCCCAGACCAGTGGGCTGCCTGAGCACAGGCGTTTGAGACCAGCCTGGGCAAGAGCAAGACCCCATCTCTACTAAAAACAGAAAAACTAGCTGGGTGTCATGGTGGGGGCCTGTAGTTCCAGCTACTCAGGAGCCTGAGGTGAGAAAATCTCTTGAGCCCAAGAGTTTGAGGTTGCCATGAGCTAGGATACCTCAGAAGTCTCCCCACGGAGACAGAGTGAGATTGTCTCAAAAAAAATTAATTAATTAAAAAGTAAATAAATAAACCCAAGGGTGACCAAAGTTAAGGCCATCTCTTCTACTCCAACCAAGTGGGTTTCACCAAGACCATGTTCAACCACTATGCGCTGATAAGGCTGTGTGGATTATTAATAGTATTTAGCATTAATTAGCATTTGCTAATATCTGGTATATAATAAAAGACAGATAAACGTTTGCCGTTATTCAGTATTTTTGTTAAATATTTTGAATACCACCCGTGGCTCTTGTCATGCCCAATATCATCCTGTAATTCCATTCGGAAAAGAAAACACTCTTCCCAGCCCATTTGGTAAGTGCCCACACGTGTGTGAGCTCTTTCAAAATGTTTCTATGTGAGGGACGTTCTCTCAGTCTGGAGCACTTTGAAATCATTTCTTCCTGCGTGGAAGTATGTTGGAGAAACAGCTGCCTCCTGCCACCTCCTTCCCCGTGGCTGTCAGAATGGAGAGCAGCTCTTCACAGCCTTGGAAGAGCACTCAGCAGTAAGCTGATTTAATTGTGATGTTCTTTTGAATCAGCCCACCGAGGTGTTTGTATATTCCACCGTGACATCATCGTGACTGATCTTAGCCGATTGTCTGCTGCTCTAAACCTTGGATGGCTCCCCGCGGCTTAGTGGCTCAGCAGTGAATCATTCTTTTATCCTGTATGTTATGACTATAACTTTTATTATTTCCTGAATAATGGAAGAGTCAAACACGGGGCTTTACTCTGAGAGGAAATCAGAACACTTAGCCATACTTGTCCAGCCATGACATATCCAGGTTATGAGTTGGTAGAAGGAATATTAAGTTGCAAAACAGGATAAGCAAGACGTACCCTGGGGAGAGCCCCCCACCCTCAGCACAGCACAGCTCAGTGCACTGGAGGCTGACAGACTAGAGGTGTGGTGCCTGACAGATACCTAGCAGATGGGAAGGTAAGAAAACTTGGATGGAGTCTTGCTTCTGCCAGTTCACCACTATGTGTTTTGGCAAGTTACTCAGCTTCACTAGACTCCAGTTTCTTCACTAAAAAGAAATTAATTCAGGCTAAGCACAATGGCTCATGCCTGTAATCCTAGCACTCTGGGAGGCCCAGGCTAGTGGATTGCTTGAGCTCAGGAGTTCAATACCAGCCTGAGCAAGAGCAAGACCCATCACTACTAAAAAAATAGAAAAAACTAGCCAGGCATTGTGGTACATGCCGGTAGCCCCAGCTACTTGAGAGACTGAGACAATAGGATTGTTCAAACCCAAGAGTTTGAGATTGCTGTGACCTATGACACCACAGTGCTCTACCCAGGGCCACAGAGTGAGACTATCTCAAAAAAAGAAAGGAAAGGAAGGGAAGGGAAGGGAAACGAAGGGAAGGGACGGGAAGAGAAGGGAAGGGGGAAAGAAAGAAAGAAAGAAAGAAAGAAAGAAAGAAAGAAAGAAAGAAAGAAAGAAAGAAAGAAAGAGAAAGTCCTTCATTTGTTCACCCCTATGCTTTTCTTGAGAATATTTTTTAGTATCAGTTATCTAGAGCTACCATGCCAAAGGCTCACAGACTGGGTGGCCTAAACAACAGTCATGTATTGTCACAGTTCTGGAGTCTTGTCTGAAATCCAGGGTAAGTTCCTTCTGAGGGCTGTGATGGAGGGATCTGCCCCAGGCCTCTCTCCTTGCCTTGCAGATGGCCGTCTCCCTGTGTGTCTCCACATCAATTTCTCTCTATGGGTGTCTCTCTTTATGTGGGCTTCTTTTTAGAAGAACACTGGTCATATTAGATGAGTGCCCCACCCCACCCAGCATGACCTTAACTAATGACGTCTGCAATGACTCTATTTCCAAAAGAGGTCATGGGGATGTCAACATATGAATAGGGGTAGAAGACGAAATTCAGCCCATTTTAGTTTTTAGCCCTACGCTGATGCTGAGGATATCACAGTGAACATGGGCGACAAAAATAAAGATGTCTGCCCTTGCTGAGCTTATGTTCTGATAGAGATAGACAAACTAGATAATTAGCAAAATATGGAGTGTGTTACAGGATGATAATATGCTTTAGAGAAAAGTAAAGCAGAAAGAGGGGGTGGTGACAAATCATCTTGGCACAGGGGAGTCCATCCTGAAGGTGGCAGAGGAAAGTCTCAAGGAGAAGGTTCGTTTGAGTGGTCATGAAGGGCATGGGGGAAGGGTGGGTGTGGGTATACCAGCCAGAAGGAACTCCAAACAGAAAGGCACTGAGGTAGGACACACCGGAGCCGTCAGCCTGCAGCAGGGAGGTCAGTGGGGCCATAAGCAGATCCACAGGGAGGACAGTAATGGAAAGGGAGCCAGGGAGATACAGGTAGGGATGGAAGTGAGGACAGGAGGTAGAGTATCGATGCTCCTAGAGGCCACCATTAAGACTTCCTTTGGCTTTTACTCTAAAAGAACTGGGAGATATTGGAGGATGAGTGGAGAAGGATTCTGAGGATGGGGCAGTGGCATATGACAGAAAGGAACAATGAGGGATGAGCCCATGATTTCCACCTGAGCAGTTGATAGGCTGGATGTACCCTTAGCTGGGATGAGGAAGACTGTAAGAAGAATGGGGCTGAGGGTGGAAACTGAAGGCTCGTTTTGGATATATTAAGACTGATGGATCCACACGGGCTGGAGATGAGCATTGAGGAAGTGCCAACACATCTATGGGTCTGAAGTCATGAGTCTGTGCAAGATCACCAGAAGAGTGAAAGCAGATGGAGAAAAGACTCAGGCAAGAGCTGCACCTTGGGGTGTCCAACATGGAGAGTCAAGGATATGAGGCTGAACCAGCAAGGGAGAGGGAGAAAGAGAGGCCAGAGAAGTAGGGGGGAAACCAGGACAGTGTGGTCTTGAGCAGGGGGGAGAATGGGGCTTCAGTCAAAGCAAGGAACTGGATATAGCAAGGTAGAGGTCACAGGTCATCTTAACACACCAGTAGAGTTGGGATGAACACCTCATTGGAATGAGTTCATGGGCAAGTGGAAACTAAGTGCACACTTGAGGAGCTTTGTCGTAAAAGGAGACAAAAAATCGGTTGGACTAAATCAGACATTTCATCCTGAAATTCTTTGAAGAATCAGATGGGCAATACTAGTGAGTGGCATGGTATATTATCATAGGATGGAGAGAATGTGTAGAAATAAAGAGTAAATGTCTGCCTCAAGGTATCCTAATAAAAATAGAAACAAGTAATAATAAGTGTCACATAAAAAAAAAAATCTCTAGGCCACCAGTGTGCAATACCTGGACTAAATAATCTCCAAGGACACTTTCAGTCTAAAATTCTACAAATCTGGGTCATGAGGAAAAATTAAGTCCCGGTCATTTAATGGTGAGCCCTGGAGCTAAAAATAGTCTTGCTTCTTTCTGAACTGGAGCTAAGCATTTGTCATGATTCTCCCAGGATTTGTGACGGAATCCCTTTTGTTCTTAATCTGTTTGTAAAAGCTGGAAGCCAGACTGGCAAAATGAAGACTTCGCAGCACCAATGTCCATCCATCATGCAGACACATATTTATTCAAAAGCAGCTGTAGACACCAGGCACTGTGCCATACCACTGGAGACCATCCTGCCTTCAGAACTTCACAGAGTCCACAGATTGATGACGGAGACAGGCAGGTAAACAGACGTACGGTGTGATAAGGGATCTGGCACCGAGAGACGTGGCATGCACAGTGGAAGATTCACCTGCCTCGGATTAGAAGAGCAGGATCAGGAAGGCTTAAGGGAAAAGAAAATGATGCCTGGGCTGGGTGTTGATGGATTCATTTGGAGGCAGAGAGCCCAGAAAGGGAGGAGGGTTGCAACCATGATGATAGTGTTCTATGCCTCATTCTCTGATGCTATGTGGTTAGGATGCTGTGGCAAGGTCCAGGGATTGCTGTGCTTAGAGTAGTGGTGGGAGAACCCTTACCCGGAGCCGGACTGCCTTAGTTCCTATCCTTAGCTCTGCCACTTACTGGTGGCCCGGAGCAAATCTCTTAACTCTGCCTTTAAATTTCTTTGTCTCTAAAATGGAGACAATGTTGTTATAGTACCTACTGCAAAGGGCTCTGGTGAGAATTAAGTACATTTAATAAAGCATTTAGAGGCACACCTGGTATCAAACAAGTGCTGTGTGTTTGCTGTTATTATCAAGGAATGCTTTCAGGAGGAGGTAACACCGTGAAAGAACAGTTTTCCAGGCAGAGAACTGTCTGAAAGAAGGGTGAGGCAGAGAGAGTCCCACGGGCAAAGGCACCCAAGTCAGGGCAACCCTGAAGGTATTTCAAAGGGGTCACGTGGGGAGAGACAGGAGTTGAGGCCACAGAGAGGTAGACATGGTCAAGACCACATGCTTATCTCTCTCTTTACTAGTAATAAACGACTCAGGCAGGAAGAGCTTAGGACTTGAGTCTAACCAAGCCAGAGGAAGTCAGTTTGTGGAAATGGAGAGGACAAAGAGGAGTTGCTCTGATAGGGCAATAACAGGGCCAGCATATCTTGAGACTTGTGACATCATCGGCCTTGCACATACCAGACAGTAGGAAGCATTCTGGAGAATTACCATTTGGCACGAATGCAATGGCTCATTGACATTCAATCACTAGCTATCATCTGTTTAAGAGATCACTATCCCTAAATTGATTGTAGTCCAGAGTAGCACATTAATTTCTTAGAGCAAAAATAATGCAATTCATGCCCCCTGCATTCCCGAAGGAACCACTCACTATGTTTTCACTCAGTAAATATTTGGGGAAAGATTTGTGCTCATAATCTCAACATGTAGGTGGGCTTCTCAGGGCAGCAGAGTCCACACTGCAGCCCATATATGCAAACTTCTTTGGGCCACTGCAGAACGCTTTCTTTAGATGCTGGAAGACTTCTGGAATCATCTCCATTTCATCATCTTGACACCTCGATTCTACAAATACAATGAGCTTTTCCTTGCTGAGGCATAAATCCATTTTCTAACCCCAGAATTAAGCAGTAAACAGTCTGACAGTGAGTAGTCCAAGGGAACTTTGGTTAGGACCTTGTCACTAATATAAAGTTCATCGGTAAGATTTCACAGTTAAGAACAAAAAAAAGAAAAAACCCTACTGCAGGATTTTTACCTCCAGATGGTGGTGATGGGTTTGTCATTGAAATCCTGTAGCCCTTCCTCAATTCTCCATATGCTGACAGAGAGCCCGTGCAGACATCTCCATAAATGTTACCTCTGTGTTTTTAGAACTTCTGCCAGTATCCTGCCTTGCCATTTTCTATGATGTTCCGATCTGGCTACTTGAAGACGTAGGTGCTTCATTGTCATCTCACATCTCTGATCAGATGTTGGCTCTGCTCCACTGGAGATTATTGGGTCTATGATAAACAAAATAAACACTGAAGGCATAAATATTGAGCAAATTGGCTCGTAAAATGCTTCTCTTATGTCAATGAAGACACTTGGAATGGTGTTGGCTTCATGGATTGTTGATTCTATTTCACATTAAAACTACTTTTAAATGCACTGTTTACAATAAGTTTTAACAAATTTACTAAAATTCAGTGGATTCTTTCCCCTTCCACTCCACATATTGGTTTATAAGTCTGGCAATTTGCAGCGACAGGATTTCTGTTGTAGTCTATCTTCTTCCTACCATAATTTAAGTAAGTTTTGAATGTTTTGTGCTTTCAACATGTTCTCTATATATTCCATTGAGGCTAATTCTGTTTCCTCTGCTCTTTTGGAAGCCTGTTAATTAAATACGTTTCAGGTGCCAACAAGCTATGTCTCCTGCTCCGTTGTAACTTCTTTGTACTCCTGGTCATGGAGTTCCATTTCTTCCTCTCGTTGATCAGTTCTGTTTTGAGTATTGTTATATCATTAACAAGAGCATCTATTTGTTAATGTCCACTCTGTGGTGGTGACATTATGCGAAGTAAAATAAAGAACTACAGAATGGGAAGTGTACATAGACACAGATAGACATGTATAATCGTGAGTCAAAGTTTACTTCCTTTGTTTTGTTAGTTTCTCTTGTCTTATTTAAAGCAAACCTTCCTTTCCTTTTAGCCTCTCTCCTTTTGAATTCTAACTGCTTTTTCCTTTGTGATTTAACTGATAGAGTGTTGTCCAAAAGGCCCAGCAGGCACAGGGTCTGTCAGTGAAGGAGTTAAAACCCTCCACCTTCCCAGCTAACTGTGGCCCACAGGCTGCTAATTAGCTTGATGGATCAGCACCTGGTCTGCTTGCCAGTGCTCAGAAGCCCATTGGCTGCTGGCAGCTGAGTCCCGGCTCCCTGAGGTTTGGAGATGCATCAACCTAAGGACAGAGAGTTGGCACTTGCTGAAAGGGGAGCTATAGCCAATTATTCATGTGCTCCTTTGGACTTGACTTGGCTGAAGGAAGAACCATGCTTTTGGACACATTTGAGGCAGCCTTTTCTTGCACAATAGACGGCATCTAACTGCCACACTTGCCTTTCTTGGTGTCAGTTCAGTACAATGACTAAAGTCGGTATGATCCTACAGCTATGTAAGGGATGATGAGCTATGCTATATATATATATTTTCCTATATTCTTGCACTTCGTTTCCATTTCCACTTTCTGTTCCCTAAGAATGCTAAGAAAGTTAATGTGTCTTATCCTTCTGATTTCAGGGGGTTTTTTAATGCATGTATATTGGTAATATTTAATTTATATAACACCAAAACTCTGTGGTCCCTAACCCCTTCCCACCCACCCCCCAGGCTGTGAACTGGTACCAGTCCCTGGCCTGTTAGGAACTGGGATGAACAGCAGGAGGTGAGTGGTGGGCAAGTGAGCAAAGCTTCATCTGTATTTACAGCCTCCGCCCATCACTTGCATCCCTGAGCTCCGCCTCCTGTCAGATCAGCAGCATTAGATTCTCATAGGAGCATGAGTCCTACTGTAAACTGTGCATGCAAAGGTTCTAGGTTGTTCTCTCCTTATGAAAACCTAACACCTGAGGATCTGAGGTGGAGATGTAATGAACTGGAATCATCCCAAAACCAACCCCCACCCCTGCCCCCTGCATCCCCAACTTGTGGACAAATTGTCTTCCATGAGACCAGTGCTGGATACAAAAAGGTAGGGGACCTCCACTCTTGATGGTCGGTTGTTTCACTGGGCATGGATCTGGGTCTCTGCTTTGTACTTAGTAGCTGCCGGACCTCAGGCAAGTTTGGTGGCCTCTTTGAGCCTCGTGTTCCTCATTAGTGACTAGGAGAGACTAATCTCCACACCAAAGGGTCATCGACATGATTATACAAAATCATATTAATTTCCTCCCTTCAGCTGTTGCTACTCACATTTGTCAGCCCTGAACATTCTTTGTGTCCACTGTGTGCTAAGCCAGATGGAGGGGCTTGAGGAAGAACATACACTGAGAGGCTCCTGTTAAATGTTGTACCCTACAAAAATGCCTGGCCTGACCAAGGACAGCGATCACTCAGAGGAGATGCTCCGAGAATATTGCCATAAACCAGCTTCAGCTCTACATGCATCTTCCAGCTCCTGCTACCTATTTTCATTAGTACCAACAGGAATGTCAGTCTCAACATCTTTGAGATTGACCCGCTCCCCTGCTTTAATCTAATCATGCACAAAAGCTTTGGTAGGTCACTTAGTCTTTTCTGAAGATTTCATGTAAATGGTAGATCCCAGAGAATGTAATGGCAACCTCCCCGAGCCAAAAGAAGTAAGAGAAGTAAACATATTAGCAACATTCCTGTCTTAGCTACCTTGCACCCATAACATAATGAATGTAACTATAGAGCTGGCTACATAGTTTGGAGGGCCCGCTAGAAAATGGGAATGTGAGGTCTGGCCAGGGATACGGATCTCAATGTCCCTTTCCTGTAGACCTACCACCTCAACCTACCACAGGCAGGTAATTCCCTCGGGGTTACAATTTCTAGGCCAGGATAAACTTGATACTTGGGTAACCAACCTGTTACCCACTGAACAAGCTACGATGTTGCAGTTAGGGACAGGGATGGCTACTGCCCTGCCTACCCCAAAAAGCCGCAGAGTAGGTGACCCTGCCTGCCCAGACCCCCTATCACCTGAAGGGGAAAAGAGAGAGCAAAGAGTGAATACAGGCCAGCCTTCCTTCCCCTGTCAATGCCATCTGATTGCTACTCAGGCAAAAGGCATCAGTGGTTTTAGGGTGAGCCAGAGAGAGCAGGGCTGGGCCCTGAGCAGCTCAAGGTAGGGAGTAGGGAGCCAGAAACTCCTCCCAGAAAAGAAAGGCTGCACTGAGTGGAGACTCCAAGTCCAGCACGTGCTCCATCGTCCCATCGGACTGCACTTAAGAAACACTATTTCCAAGCTAAAGTTATTCAGAATTACAAGAGCGTGACTTCAGAGCATTAAAACAAGCCTGGAGCCCTTCCAAGAGCCAGGCCATATGTGATAACGCTGGTCACAAGTCCACGGAGCCAGCCCTGATCCACAGCAAATATGCAAACAGGAGATGCTAGACAAATGGTACCAACTTGCAGTCATAAGATGAACAAGTTGTGGGGGCCTGAAGTACAGCATGATGACTGTAGTTAATGCTAATGTAGTATGTACTTAAAATTCTCTGTGTATTCTCAACACCACACATACAAATAAGGGGATGTTACTAGCTTGATTGTGAAAATCATCACACAACGTATGTACATATCCAAATATCACACTGTACACCTTGACTATATACCAGTTTTACTTGTCAATTACACCTCAATAACACTGGAAAGAAAACACAACAACATAATTCTTTAGAAAAACAACAAATAAATATGCAAGTGCTTCAAAAGCTTTCGTTCCTTAATGTTTCTTTTGTTAAATTTCAGAATATTAAGAAGGTGCTTGAGTTTGTTTCTATACAGATTGAGTCAACGTTATAAGTGTTCACCCAGATAATGTGCTCAGTAGATGCGAATTTATCTGTCCCCTCTTAACTCCTACCCCAGCTTGAATTCCATTGAGATTTACTTCCATATGTGCATTTAAGTGCTGATCAATTAGTTCCACATTGGTGTTGAGAACATGTGTTTGTTTCTCCATTCTTGTGATGTTTCACTTAGAAGAATGGTTTCCAGTTCCCTCCAGGTTGTCATAGAAGATACTAGATCGCCACTTTTTATGGCTGAATCATACTCCTTGGTGTGCATACACCACATTTCATTAATCCATTCATGTAGTGGTGGGCACCTGGGTTGTCTCCACGCATTTGTGAATTGTGCTGCTATCAACATTCAAGTGCAGGTGTGTTTTTTGTAAAATGACCTTTTAAGGCTACATGATGCTAAGCATTATTGCTATAATCACAGTTAGGTAATAATATTGGACCCTAGAAACTCTGCTGGGTATTTATTTAATAGCCCCAGATTTGTAAGAGCGAAGAATGGCTCTGGTCCTTTTGTGTTTGTCCCAGGTAAGAAAAACGTTAGCTCTTTCAACTGACAGTGGTCATGCATTCCAAGTGACAGAGTAAGGCCTGTTTTCAGGGAGCATCCCTCCCCTGGACACAAGTTTCCCTTGTAATATATATGCCAAGACAGAGATACTGACTTCTCCTAAGATCCAAATTGTGGAACCTCTCTTCTAAGCAGGAGAAAGAAACTCCTGCCCTGGGGCTTCCAGCAGCATCTGTTGTCTTCCCCCCACCTCCCTTGGAACATGGGGTTCTCTGTCATACACCCTGCATCAACTCGGAACTTGAACATCAGGGATGTCCTGGTGCCTTGGGTCACCTCTTTATCCAGTAGGCCCCAGACTGCACTCTCCACCCCCTCGTACCTTACACAGACTTTGATTTCACAGTTTTCAATAGAGCAGACCTGCAGGGGCATTTCTGTTTGATATTTGTACGAGTATTCAATGATTTGAAATAAGGCAGTTGTTAAACAGCTTCTTGTTCTACATCATAGTGGGAGAAAATAGCTGAGAGAAAGGGGAGAAAAAGCAAATTATAACATTCTCACCCTCTGTACCCACTAAGGACCCATTCTGAGCAAAGGGGTGATTTACTAAATGGTAACCCCATGGTCTGAAAGAGTTAATGTGGCTTCTCACATTATTTCTACCCAGAGAGTCTTTTCTGACCTAAGGTTGTGCTAGCTCATTCTAGCATAGGTCCCATATAGACCTCGCAGCCTGAGAGGATTGTCAGAGATCTATGCTGTAGACCCCATCGTAGTGTTCAGCAGAAAGGGAGTGGACTGAGGGTTCTTGAGGAGCACCCCCATTCCACCACTCTCTCCGGCCCAACTTACATTCCTGTTTTCCTTGGGGTCTTTCTCTGGTGAGACAATGGGAGTAAAAGTGGGCACTACCGCAAGCATCAGTCTGGGTACCGTCCTGCGAAAGAACAAATGTTTTCAGAGCAAAGCTGTTATTAGTCACTCTCCTGACAAAGCCCAACTTTGTTTCAGATTTCCAGTGTAATTGCTGCAATGTCAAGGGGAAATACACGAAGCTTGGCGTTGGGAACTTTTAACTCCAGCTGTGGTACTACCTGCCAGCTGTGTGACCTTGAGCAGGTCTGTGAACCTCTTAGGGATTTAGTTTTCTCATGCATAAAAAAGGAACCAATGTTAGTAATACCAGCCCTCTGGGTGCTGGTTATTAATTCAGATAATGTGACTATATTCTGTCGACTAGAAAATATCATATATGTAACTGCTAATTATCTAAGGAGATAGCACCCGTAATGAAGAGATTGTGGAACTCAGAGCCATGAATCCTGGATTTAATTCTAGTGCCATTTGCTCTTGTAAAATTACTTAATTTCTCAGACCTCCACAATTTCTTCATCTGGAAAAAAAAAGCAGAACTAAAATAATAATAATGACCCTATGGCATTGTTGAAGTAATACATATAAAGGGGCTGGGGCATAGTAGTATATGAGAAATATGTTTCTTCCTGTTTTCCCTTTTTCTTATTGCCGGAAACATCTTCCACAGGTATGCACTTCTCTTTAGTTCCTGGACCTCAAGGTCAGACTCCCATCCCTTGTAGCAAAGGTGAACTCTGCAGTATCCTCCTGCTGAGTTCTCTGGCACCTTCCCTCTGCCTTCTGGGGCAATGGCATGAGGACAGAGGGGAGAAACCAATCTTAAGGGTGGAACATAAAGATGTTATTCTGACCAGCATTCATGGGATTAAAGGTCTATGCAAAAACTACAGGTACCTTTTACAAATTTGCTTTTGTTGTGTGTCCAATTCTGTTCTTGATGATTACTTAATACAGAACCAGATTCAGCTAAAATTGTAAAGAAATGTAGAGCGCTATCCTCTGTCCTTGGAAGTATGGACCCCATCAATTTATTGTATCTCTTGGGATAACCAATAGAACCTTCATCTTCCCCACCCAAGTTGTTTCTGTATGTTTTATTACCATCTTTCTAACTGCAGAGGTCATCCAAGCTTCCCCCTCTTTCTCTCTGGTCTTCAGCCTCTATTCAATCACCCATGTGTTCCACTTATATATCTCTGGATCTTTACCTTCTTTATCCCCACCCACACAGCCCTCACTTTAGCCCCTCATCATTCCTCTCCCAGATTTCTGTAATGGTTTCTAAAATAATTACATCTTAAGATTGTTCTGAGAATTAAACAAAATAACAAATTTTGCCCTTTTTGACATAACATAGCTCATTGGCCCTTGGCTTCTAGTGGGTACAAGTAAGTGGTAACTATACAGAAGTTTCAGAAAAGAAACATTCACTCTGTGTATGAAAAAAATTACAGTATTGTAAGCCCCAAAGATGGAATAAGGTTCTTGAGTTGGTAATGAAATGAGCTCCTTAGAAGTTGTAGAGAAGACTCAAACATCAGATGGGAGGTTGAGACAAATTATATTTAAGTTCCCTGATGATAAATCAGGATACTTTCAATTATAAGTGCCAGAAACCCAACTCAAAATGGCTGAAGCAAAATCAAACAGAAATATATTGGCTCACATGAAAGGTAAAGTCCAGAGGTTTTAGGCACAGCTCCACCCAGAGCTTTAAAAGATATAACTGGAATCCACAGTCTCTCACCCCATGTCTCTGCTCCACTTTCCTCTGCCCTGGCTTCACTCTTGAGCAGATGCTGTCCATGGGATGGCCCCTGGAAGATCGAGGCATTAAATTCAACACCCTACTAGGTTCACCAACTCAGAAACCCTAATGAAAGGGGTTCACCTCTTTCCTAGTAGTTCCAAAACAATCCTGGCCTTGACTCCCTCTGTACTACTGTGGCTGTGTGATCCCTTGATTTACCAGTAGATCAAGGGTCTACTCCATAGTCAGCTCTTCTTGGAATTTTCTAAGATTTTGTGACTCAGGGTGGAAGAGGTGAGTCCTCAGCAAAAAATCAGACTATTGGTAACAAAAGAAGAGGAACTGAGCCTTGAGCAGGAAAGAGCAATGGGACGCAACCGTGCTTAAACTAAGATTCAATTACTTCAACTGTAAATTATTTTTAATAGTATGTAACTCTCTTTTTGTCCTTCTGGTTTATTTCAAGGAGAATTATCATAATGATGTATATAATCACTATCAAATAATAGACTATCTTGTCCTTCACAAAATCCTGTGGAGAAAAAAATTAAATCTTTTTAATGAATCTATAATGCAAAAAGTTACTATCCACTCCCAGGTGCATGGGCTCTTTCTCACCTACACAGCTGATAAGCACACTAGAAAGTACTATGGGAAGGAGCTTTGTTTTTTAGTACTGTTGGAAAGTTGCCATCATCTCTTGATACTGAAGGCTTCTGAATTAATACTCGGGTGAATGTAGTTCTCTGGCTGAAAAATTATTGTGCTCCAGGTATTGTGCTCAATTTTTATGTAGGTGCTCATTTAATCCTTGAATAACCTTCTTAAAGAACAATTGCCCCTGTTTTATGGATGTAGAAACTGATGCAAGGTTAAGAAACTTGCTGGGGGTCTACAACTAGCAAATGGTGCAGCTGAGCACAAATGGATGTCTGAATCCATGGACTTTTCTACACATTATGCTACCTCCTTGAAGACTTTAAATACAAGTCTTTAATATGCTTTAAACCTATTTTCCAAACCCAAAGTCATAACTTATTGTCTGACTCATTTAAAGAGGGCTGTCGTGGGAAATTTAGAATGTATGGCTACTCAGGAAAGCAGACATCCAGATTAGGTTACGGGAGCCTTCTTCTCTGATTGCTAACTTTGAAAGTCTTGGGTATTGAGCCCAGCCACTTTGTTGGTTTAGGGTGTTAGAAGAATAAAGTACTTACCAACTGTGCCATGCAGCTGAAACTAACTCTCAGGGGCCACTTGTAAGCAAAGGCTGCAAACAAAAGTCTTAGCGATGGCTGGGTAGAGCCGTCTGTGGCTCGGGCCTTAAATAGAGTTAACATCCGAAGAAGTCCCTAGGTCTTAATTCAGAACATTAGGGCAGAACATTTCTGGCAGATGGGTCTTGGTGTTTACATTCATTCCCCCTGGATTTCAAGCCTGCTTGCCTTCAGGAAGAAGTGTTAAGTCCCTTCTGCTCACTCTGCATTGTGTTAGCTTGGTTTTCAGATCTGTAAATAGATCCCATGTTTAATAGGCAGTGTATTGTTTTAAATTTGCTATCAAAATTAAGGAATTTTCGGCGGTGCCTGTGGTTCAAGGGAGTAGGGCGCCAACCCCATATGCCAGAGGTAGCGGGTTCAAACCTAGCCCTGGTCAAAAGTAAATAAATAAATAAAAGCTCTGTGTTTAAAAAAAAAAAATTAAGGGATTTTTCCACAGCCGAAAGAATGAAAAGCCAATAAAAATACCAAAATCTGAGTTCTAGAAGTCAGTTGAAGCCTTACTTATCTCATTAGCCACGAGCAAACCCTCAATACAAGGGAGAACCATGCTGTTTCCATGGCAGACACACGCCACCAATAGCCACACACTTCTGTTCACCAGTCAGACCTTCCCAATGCCCAACTCTCTGGCACTCCTCCTGCTTCCCCTTTCTGATTCATGTCCCGTACCTTCTATCAATACTTACTAACTTTGTTTTTGCAAAGTTTTTTTTTTTCTTTTTTTTTGAGACAGAGCCTCAAGCCGTCACCCTGGATAGAGTGCCGTGGCATCACAGCTCACAGCAACCTCCAATTCCTGGGCTCAAGCGAGTCTCCCGCCTCTGCCTCCCAAGTGGCTGGGACCACAGGCGCCCACCA